>CAIGRQ010152266.1:0-14257 GCA_903798375.1 Fraxinus sp. D2006-0159
AAATCGTGGCGTGTTTTGTCTTTCTCAAAAGGCTTATGTACGACGTGTTCTAGAAATGTTCAATATGCAGAAATGTGCACCTGATGATGTATCTATCATAAAAGGAGATAAGTTTAACAAAGCTCAATGTCTAAAGAATGAGTTTGAAAGAGAATCTATAAAGATAATACCATATGCTAGTGTTGTAGGGAATTTGGCGTATGCTCAAGTTTGCACTAAACCGGATATTTCTTATGCAATCAGTGTTCTCAATAGGTTTCAGTCGAATCCAGGGCAAGAGCACTGGAAAGCAGCTAAAAAAGTTATGAGATACTTAAAGAAAACTGAAAGTTACATGCTCGCTTTCTAGTGTTCAAATCACCTCGAGGTGGTAGGCTACTCAGACTCATTTTTTTTTGCTGGATGTTAAGATGATTTTATATCAACCTTAGGTTATATTTTTGTGTTGGCTGGAGGCGCTACCTCATGGAAAAGTGTTAAGCAAACTTTGGTGGTATCTTTTACTATGTAGGCTGAATTTGTGGCACGTTATGGAGCTACAAAATAAGCGATTTGGTTAAGGAATTTTATTTCTGGGTTGAAAATTGTTGACTCCATCTCGAAGCCAATCACTATTTATTGTGATAATAGTGCAACAGTGTTCTTTTCAAGGAACAATAAAAGTTCTAGTGGATCAGAACATATTGACATCAAATATTTGGTGGTCATAGACAAAGTCAAGGAAGGG
The DNA here is from genome assembly GCA_903798375.1 of Fraxinus sp. D2006-0159. Classification (NCBI taxonomy): domain Eukaryota; kingdom Viridiplantae; phylum Streptophyta; class Magnoliopsida; order Lamiales; family Oleaceae; genus Fraxinus; species Fraxinus sp. D2006-0159. Next base: position 728 of record CAIGRQ010152266.1, read on the forward strand.
TGGACGAAAATAGAGCATATTAATACAAAAGCGATAATTGCAGATCCTTTGACTAACGGACTCGCTTCTAAAGTTTTTAAGACATATATTACTAATATAGGTATTGTGAAAACTTTTGATATTTTTGGTTAGTGGAAGTTATTTATGTAAGGGAACAACATTTTGACTTGATCCCTTCACTGGGTATGTAGGCAACCCATATGTTTTTCGGGTACAACCCCTTCCAATAATAAAACATATTTTCTCCTATCCATAAATTATTTTGATTATTTTGAGCATGCATTTGACTTGTGTCTTTTATTATGATATTATTTTGATCTCGAAATATGACAATTAAAGACATAAGATGAGTCTCTTATGGAGACATATGGCTTCATTTTGACTAGAAGCATTTTGATGACCGATATGAATTAGCACAGTTTTGATCACATTTGGTGCTAAATTCATACTGCATACAACCATATTGGTTGGAGAATGGGGATTCATGTCGATAAGGATGTTGGCATTTGTAGCTGTGGAGTAGTCTTACATCATTTGATTCGTGTAATGACTTCCATGTTCGATGTTAACTTTTTTGTTGGATCGGATTATGTTGTGTAATGTGTTATTATTGTAGCTATACTTGTGTGGCCACCTATGTAGTCCGACCCGAAGGTTAAAAGTTTTATTCTATAACAATCAAATGTTTGCCAAAGTGGGAGAATGTTAGAATAATTTTATTATGTGGGCTCCCATTTGATTGCGAATTTTACAGGTTAGATGTATGGTTTGCAATTATATTATAATTAGGCCCAATATGTTAAGTGATCACTTGGGCTGTTGTACACCTTACGTGCTTTATTATTATAATGTGGTAATTTTAAATATGTTAGAGTCGGTAATGGGACGACTTTATAATTTCATATTAATGGCTAGGTCTTCTCTCCTCTACATATCGTTGATTGACTTGCCTCATTGACGGTTGATTATCTTGAAGAGCAAGGAGATGAAGATCTAGCTGCTAATTTTCATACATAACAATGTCTTTCACATGTATAAATTTTGAACTATCAATTAATGTATGTGATTCTTATTATTAGCATGATCATTGTAACATTACAACAATCAAAACTACTAATCTATCAAGTTTTAAAGTTGTAGTTTGAGAATAGGGATAGACTAAACTAAACTGTCGATGATTTGAAGGTACCAATGGGACATATTTGCTTAAGGCTCTCTTGGTCGGTGATGATGTAGATAGGTTGGGTGCTTAATTGCAGTAGTGAGGTGGTAGTTTCTATTGATGAAGACAGTGGTCGAAGCGGTACAACTTTGGGGTTGTTTATTGTAGAGGCATCTATGGTGGTTATATAGGTTTTCGGCATTGGACCGTGGGCCGGTCGGGGATTGGTTTAGGATATTGGAGGATAATTGGTAGTTGTGAATGACGGTGTATTTAGTATTGGTAGTGATTGGGCTTTGCAGCGCATCTAGCAATAGTCGACGACGATGGACGAAGGGGATGAAGTTGATTGCAACGGCTGCTGTTAGTATCTTTGTGGGGTTTAGGTTCAGTTAGTTTGTGCTGAAGATGTTAAAAGTGTGGGGTGGTGGTGTCGTTGCTGGGTTGGAAGGGATGGAAATGTTGGTGGGTTCGTGAGCGTGTCTTGGGGTGGTCGGTGGTGGGGAAGGAGACAAGTGATGGGAAAGGAAAGAGAAGAATGGTTTTGGGTTGATCGAGTAAGGTTACAATTTAATTAGGATTTCAAAATAGGGTTTTATATATCTGTTTATATATGGTTAATTTCGTTCAATTATTTAGCTCCTGTTTGGTGAAAATTAAAATAAGATTTTTAGTAAATTGTAATAAAAATTGATGAAATGCGTGATTGAAAAATTGTAGGTTTTATAGAATATGTGGTTAAAATTAGTTGTTGACTTTGACTTGGATTAAAATTAAAATTTTAACTTTTACTAAACATGGGCTTAGATAATATTCTAGTTCAGTAGAAGTCTTTTGATTTGATATTCTTTTCAATTTTCTCTGCTCTATAAATAAATGGTTTATTCATTGTAATATTCAACCCTTAATTATATGAATACATTAATATCTTTTTTTGTTTCCAATTCTTTTCTTCTTCACGCTCCTTTTTTCTCTTAATCTTCAATTGTTCGCTGTCAAATATATGCTCCTGGGTCATTTAATGTAGTCAGTAGAGCATACTCAAGAGCTGAGCTCGAGTACCACATAAAGCATCTAGATCAAACTAACATTAGGAAAGACCTTGTAAGTTCAAATAAATATTTACTCAATGATTTTTCCCTCTTCTTAATGGATGTGACTACTATTTAATTCATTAACTTATAGTTTCTATTAACATTTGTTTTCGAAAAAGATTTGATATAACAAGTGGTCCAAAGTACATAAAATATAATTTTTTTTTATGCTACTAAGAAATAGATTAAGGGAACAATATATGGCTACTACACTATAAGAATCGCATTTCACAACTAACAAACTTCCTAAAAGCTTTCATAAATCAGGTGGTAAATCAAATTATTAAATATATAATTATAATATAATATACACTAAATTTGGAGTAAATATGTTGCTCTACATTATTTTCTACAAATCAGTTATTCTACCATATTCAAAAGATATTTCTCACTTTCCTCTCCCAATCAAACATTGTTTCTCCCTCTACACTTCCAGCTGAAGAAAACTCATCAAAATCATTGCAATTTCACCATTAATCCTCTATTTCAACCAAAATCAATGAATAAAGTCACACTCTTGTCGACCTACTTCTGATATTCATTGTTCTGGAGAAGTTGAAGCTCGTCTATAGAGTAATTGGATTTTTCCAAAGCAAAAATAAAAATTATGTACTCTAATTTAGAATGTAAGCATATAATAAGGTTCTCATAAGCTTATGATTTTACAGACATTGATGTTTTCGAACCAAATGAAAACGTTTTCTAACCATGATCATATTTTTCTCTTTGTGAAAATATGTTGCATTTTACCCAGTATGTGGTGTGTTTTCTTATAATCAATTTGTAGTTCTGAAGGTGCTGATATGTGACCATTGTGTACTGTCAATATTACTATCTGTGATTGTAGCTGTGCTTCATTTACATTGATACATGTTACTGTTAGCTGGGACTATTGAATTGAATAGTTTGTGATCTATCTATTAAATCTCGTGGCAGTCCATACATGGAATTAGTTTAATTTGTGACCAATGTCATTGCATTGAAATTGACTCTTTGTGACTGTATGTCAATATGTCCACATTAAATGTGAATATGTGGCCTGAATTGATCTCTGTGTGACTTATTTTTTAGTATTGTTATACTATTTTATTTAAATGCAAAATTATGCATCTTTTTTTTAGTTATTTGTGACTAACTATAACCTGGTATCTCCACATTGCATGTCTCTATTACAAATGAATGTTTCCTGATTTTAACGAATTAAATGTGAAATGCTATTATTCGTGTGCGATCGTGATGACAATTTTGCACGTTTGCTTGTTGTACGGAGGTTACACGTCACTTATCTAAGTGAACGATATATGCAAGTATGATGAACTGTTGAGCTTGATATTTTAGAATTTGAGTTTAATCATGCAAAAGTAGTTGTGTGTATTGTTTGGATTATATAAGTTGACATATTTATGCACAGAGCTCAGATTACATTTCATGACGTCACGTGTGTTTTTGGGAAGGGTTTTGCAACCAAACATTGATTATGATTCTGTTTGTGATGATTGTGACTGTTTGTGACCTAGTTCTAGCACAAAATGGTGATAATAAGCTATAGTTTTTTTGTTTGACTGTGGTTGTCTGTAATCGACTATGAATAAAATTGAATTTAATTGACACGTTGTGTGTTCAACCTAACTCTGAATGTCCTATTCAACTAGATGTGACCAAGTCCGTGTTTACTATGACAAATGTGCAACTCCTACCTGTTAAGCAAGTGTGACCATTTGTGACCTATTGGTATGTAATAGGTTAAACAGTTGTTTTTATTTGTGACTTGCCATTATGTACCACGTTAACCGTATGTGACCAGTTGTAACTTGTTTAGACACACGCAAATATAAACTTTCACCTCTATAAAGATCATTACCTAGATGATACAAACAAAACCATTCACATAATCACATTCAAATAAATGTAATAAATATATTCATCCATTGTACAAATTACTCAATAAAAACAAAGTCCCATTCAATTTCAAAACATATTACAAAGATAAAGATAACATCTATCGACTCCGTAAAAAACACATATTTGTCTAATTTTGAACAGCCATAACCTAATCCATCATAAAACAATTCAATCAACATTAGTTCAGTATCCTGACTTGCCTCATTTGTCTATTTTTTAACAGAAACACTACAATTTCAAGCATAGCATTCCCTACATCAAATGACATGGGCATTTTGGCAAGATTATTGCGCAACAAATACTGTGCATACTTTATGACAGCCTGGCATTCACAGCATCAAACGACATTGGCATTAATATCATTGTGCAACAAATACTGTGCATACTTTATGACAAAAACACCACAATCATGCATGTAATTTTTAAAGTAGACGAACTATAAGTAACTACAAAATATTGATGAAAAATGACAGCTTGTAATGCCCATAATGAAACTTACTCATTTTTTTGTTGTGGTAAACCACTGAAAATGTTAATTGGCAGCTCCCTGGATATGCCACCCCTGTCATCACTAGTTTCCATCCACAGTCCGATTGCTTTCAATAGATATGTAAGAGTCTTCACAAGCTATAATACCCCTTCATGGACCTTATTACCATGTTACAAATTCTCCAAAATCATAACATAAAACAGTAGACCGGTCACAACACGTATTTCAGCCACAAATAATCCAACACACTTTACAAAATATATTCAGTTCACATAAATGGTGGTCGATCAAATAGTATACAACACAGGTCACAAGCTTTTCAAATTACAAAATACCCAGAACATGTCACAAAATGATATTCCGATCACAAAATACCTAAATCGGCTCACAATTTAATAAAAAAATAAGTCACAAATTTCACAAATCAAGTCACAAAATTAGATTTCACCTTCTTCATGGATCTCAGCAAAATGTTGACATTTTCAATCTCTTTGATGAAGAAGCATCTTCGACAATTTTCTTCCTCTTTTACTTTATTTTTCTCTTTTATCTTCACATAAACACTACGAGTTCTAACCATTTTAAGTATTACTAAGGTTGAAGCTAAAATGTAATACAACTATATCACGATGAAGCCTCGGTGATAATGGCAGCGATTGGGAGTTGTATGAAGGAGTATTATGCTGTTATCTAAGTGTAAGCTTAATATGGAGATCCGGTGTTGTAGAGATAGTCGAAGCTTCATGAATCGTAGAGAGAGACATGGTGTTCGTGTATGGTAGAGGAGAGAAAGACGTGGTTTTACTAGAGTTGATGAGAGAGATTCATGTGTAATTGTATATATGAAGATAAAATTAAACATATCTAACTAGATTCCCTAATAAATCCGTTTTAATTAATTTAAAAATTCTTGATTACCACCATATTAATATTATTGAATTTTAAACTTCGTCTTGAATTGTAAACTTTGAAAACTTTAGATGAAGGGTTTTGGGTTCCATAGATATATGACTGGTTCAGTGTGCGGATAGAGATATGGGCTCTACAAATAAAAAGTCTCTTAAATATTTTATTTCGGCGCAATAAATCCAAAACATCCATCAACTTCACTAACCAATAAAACCGACGGCCTCGCAAACTCCGTTGAAAGGACGCCGTTACTTAAACCACCGCTCGCCTCAACTTCCTCCGCCATTTCAACTTCAGAGACAAGCATAAACTTCCAAATATGATCTCAGTATCCACGTCAAAACTCCTCCCTCTCTCTCTTCTGCCGTCCGCCACCGTCGCCTCTCACAACCGGCCGTGCCTCCCCTTATGCTGGTCCGGCAGGAAACTAACCACTCTATCCAGATTCCTGGGTCTGCCGAAGAGCATTATCTGTTCCTCCAGCTCAACTTTAACTAATAATTCTGTATCCGTAAGACCCCTTATCCACTGTTTCGTATTATCTACCTCTGTATTTATAGTCCGAATGGTTTTTAATTGAATTTAAATTCTGTCGGTCAGCCGAGAAATGGAGTGTACACAGTCGGTGATTTCATGACAAAAAAAGAAGATTTACATGTTGTGAAGCCCACCACAACTGTGGATGAAGGTATTTGTGCTCAAGTTCAATTTTTCAAGATTGTTTTGAACACTAATTGTTTGTAATTTTTTTTTCTATGCCGAATAGCCTTGGAAATGCTTGTGGAAAACAGAATAACTGGTTTTCCAGTGATAGACGATAACTGGAAGTTGGTAAGTTTGCTTTCTTTTTTCTTCTTTCAGTGTATGTTTGGTCGAGAACCGAACAGTATAATAAAAAGATTTTAGCTTTATTTCTCTTAATACTCTGTGAGTCTATCATGAACCCCCTGTAGCGTCTCGCGTAGGTGTATTAAGGATTGTAGCTTTATCTGGACCGCAATTCCTGACAGTGTCGTCGAGTTCTATCTAGTCTGAGTAGTGCTATTTGTAAGCAGTGCTTACCCATCCCAACTTTATATGCTCATGGGTAAGAGACTTACAAATAGCATTATTTGTTTAATCCTACCAAATACAACGTTAAAGTAACCCCTTTCAAGCATTAAGTATGGCATCCTGGTTACTGTACTATTAATGGTTGCTGTCTTTTTTTACTGTATATTATTGACAGTGTAATTTCATTTTTTTGTTGATTTTTGCTTCGAATGGAGGAGTTCTTATTTCTAAAACTAGACTTTTTGCTTGATGTTTTGTGGTAACTTGAATATGAGTGCCTCGGTCAGATTTATGACTTTAGATAAACCCGTGGCATTTGAACGCTAGAGTTAGTATAAAATTGCTTATGCAAAGGGATGAAATCCTTTATGCAAAGAGAATTTGTGTCATTTGAACTCCATAAATAAATTAGTTTAGGCAAAAAAAATAATCATAATTTGGCGACTAAACTTATCGGGATCTTCGGGCACCATGATTGTCCACACTGCTTCAGGCGAAACTGCAAACCAGAAACATAAAAGTGTTATTTTTCCTTTTTTGGCATGGATACCTCTTTATTCATTATAAACTACTCTTTTTACCAAGCAAAAAGAGTATGTTTGTAATGGAATGAACCTACTGCTTCTAAGGTCAACTATTTTTTGGTTTGTACTTTCTATTAGTTTGAAATCATTTAGATTTTTATGATTTTGAATGATTCAACTATGTGATTTGACAATTACTGAGCAATTCTTATGTTTCTTTAGCATTTTGAGCTTGTTTGTTCTACAGGTTGGTCTTGTGTCAGACTATGACTTATTAGCTCTGGATTCCATCTCAGGTTGTGTTTATTTTTATTCATGATATTATTAATTCCGTTTTTCTATTTTCATCCGTTTTAGATTTCCATCCTTTGTTTTAAGAATTTGTTGAATTAAATTTGTTTGAATTTCTTGCCCCTTTGAGTCAACTTGTTCTTGCTGAAAATTGTGGCTCACAAATGTAGGATATGACTTAATACCAATTGCTCCATATTTGCTTAAATGTGACTGCTTTAATGATACTGTTGAACTAATATTCTGTGCCTCGTATCAATCCCTTCTTGAAAAAGATATTATCTTCTATTTTATGTCATAGAATGTATAAGTATCGTGTCTGTTGTCGTCAATTTTTGTTACTGTTTTGAATAAAATATGGTCTACGTACCTGGAACTAACTCATAGAGCTGAATTTGCTGCCCGAATTTTCATAATAGGGTTAGCCTTCCTGCCACTAATGGATCATGTACTATGATAGTCTATGATGCATCGACACGAACTCATGTTGAACACATTGACATGCAATTTTTTTAAAAAGTACAGATACAACACGTCGTTAATATGTTGATTAAATTCTTTAAAATTCTTCATTTATATATTATAAATTTAATTTTATACTTATTATTAATTATTCTTGTTGAAATATTTAAATATGAGTACTTATTTGCTATTTAATAATAACTTTTGAGTTAAAAATATATAATTTCTCTTATAAAAAAAATAAAAAAACGAATACGTTAGAGTGTTTGAGGAGTATCGGTATCCGAAACATGTTCGGTACAGACACATTACCATAGTTGAAGTGTCTGTGCAACATAGGCGATGGTTGTTTCTTGGGGAACTTTCTTGGGAGAGTATATATAGTGAATAAATTGTGATCAAGCTTAAGGTGCACAAAATTATGCAACATCTGGAACATATATTTCTTCTCATAAAATGGTTTTTCCTGTCATTATGCTCATCTATAAACTTTAAAGATGCCGTTTAAATTCATTTTCCTAATATATAGGAACTATCAGTTACTAATATGAAATGAAATATTCCAATGTTGTCATCAGGTTCTGGAAGAACCGATACGAACATGTTTCCTGAAGTTGATAGCACTTGGAAAGTATGTAAGCGGTCTATTCTTGCAGCATTTATACTATTGGAGATGCAAATTATATCATTTCTTTCTTCTCCCTTTTATGTTGCTCACATTTAGAAAAATTTAATTTGTTAAAAGTGGCTGAACTGTTAATTTAAATTTCTAAAGGGTGTAAACCAAGTAATAAGAATACAGAATACCACCGACAGGATTGCAATTCAGCCACTTCTCCACTACCTCGGCAAAATTTCGATGATTTCATCTACAAATTGGATATAGTAAACATCTATGATCCAATTTGATAGACAATGTAAACCCTGAGAGGTTGCTCAATTGGTCAGGCCTTGAGTTTGCTCCCCAATGGTCACCAGTTCGAGTCCCCTCAAGCCACTAAGGTGAGTATCCGACCGTAAACTTCAGGGTCTCGTGGGATTAGTCGAGGTGCACGCAAGCTGGCCCGGACATCTACGGTTTTAAAAAAAAAATAAAAATTTTGAGTGACAATGTAGAAATCACGAAAAATATGGGATGATTGTGATTTATATTGTACCTTACTAGTCCATCTTTAGTTAAGAAAATTTTTCTTTTCCCTTTTTAGGAGATTATGTTTTCTATTTGGTTCCTTCTTGTTGTATTATATGTGGAGTAACTTGGAGAAGTAAGAAACATTATGTAGTGGCCAAAAACAGTGTGGAACCTGAGTTTAGAGCTATTGCATAAGGGATATACGAAGGTTTGTGATTAAAGAAATCTTGAAAGAACTACAAGTTACACTAAATTCCCAATCAAACTCTATTGCGATAACGAAGTAGTTATCAACATCATGATCGAACCAAGCATGACTTGTGTCCCTACATCATGTCAAACTGTAGATATCTTCACCAAAGGACTACCTGGCCAAAATTTTGATGATTTCATCTCCAGGTTGGATATGGTAAACATCTATGATCCAACTTGAGGGAGAATATAAAAATCTCGAAAATTATGGGATGATTGTGATTTATATTGTGTACCTTATTGGACCATCTTTAGTTAAGAAAATTTTTCTTTTCCTTTTTCAGGAGATTATCTTTTCTATTTTGTTCCTTCTTGTTTTATTATAAGTAGAGGTCCTTATGTTTGTACAAATCATTAATCAATACAAAAATTCAATTCTGATTTCACTCCTCCCTACGTAAATCACAATCATTGACCATTCTATGAATGTAGGTTAGATTCCAAAATACTAAGATCTTATTTTGCTAATACACTTATGGTATAGTTGCCTTAGAACATCTCTAACGCAATAGTAGATTGCTTAAAAAATTGGGCTACATAAGCAAAAAATAGACATTGTTTAAAAAATCCATCTCCAATGCAAGCTGAAAGGGATTCTGTCAAGTTGAATACACAATGTCTAATGTTCCGTCTAGATTCAGAAATACTCATTGAGGGACAAAATACTCACGATTAAACTTTAATAGATTGGAGAAAATTGAACATGCTGCTGGACTGCGAGTCTGTTATATTGCATATAAAAAAGGACCTTGTCATTTATCTAAAGATACTGTCTGTATGCTTGTTGGCCTGCATGTGTTGTTGATGACAGAAGATGTGTTTATATGATGTTCTGATTATGAATAAACTTCCAGACATTCAATGAAGTGCAAAATTTGCTTAGCAAAACCAATGGGAAAATGGTTGGTGATTTGATGACGCCAGCTCCAGTAGTTGTTCGTGAATCCACCAATCTTGAGGATGCTGCAAGGTTCTGCACCTTTTACTTGATTTTGGCATACCATTGCATTTTTTTTTCCATCCATGCTTAATAAAGTAGGACTACAAAATTGAAAATGTGTTTTGTTACTCGTCAGTATACTACTTGAGACAAAATATCGCCGCCTTCCTGTTGTGGATGGTGATGGTAAGCTGGTAAGAACCTGCTTCATTAATATTATATTAGCATCTTTGCCGGGATAATGTTTTTAACTTTTGTCCTGATTAGCCAATTGTTTTGATCATTCAGGTTGGAATTATTACAAGAGGAAATGTTGTAAGAGCTGCATTGCAAATTAAACGGTCCACTGAAAGAGTTTGACGTTCGAAATTTCTACTACCAAGGTATCATTTTTCAAAAATATTGTAAACATATGTCATCTAGATTGCAGGAGAATAAATGTAGACAATTCTGGTTTGCTTTAAACACTGGGAGTTAAATTTGATGTATCATATTTGCTAAAATGCTGAAAGTCCCCATATGGGGTGAAGTTTGAATCTAGTGATCAGAAAATCTAGTTTCTAATGAGGAAGGAGAAAATTACAATTAGCAGTAGGAATATATCAAAAAGATTCAAGAAAATATGTTGGGAGATATGGATGCTATGGTTCCATATTGACTTCCTACTGTCTGTTTGTCTGGTACCTAGTACTAGATAGATTTGGACAGTGTTAAAGAACGAAAAGAAACCAAAGTTTTATTCATTGTAATTTGCAATGTACTCTAGTGTACCAAACATGCCTATGTGTTTTTTTTCTTATGTTTTTCTGTTTATCCAGATCTCAGGCCTATCTTTTAGCTAATACGAGTTTAACAGGCCAACCTGTACTTACTGCCAAATTTATGAGAACAAAAAATATGAAGTGAAATACTGATCAAACATATATCTAGCTAATTGAGTGCATCTGACTTGTGGAATGAAGCTATGGAAACTAAATCACTGTATTTGATTGGCATGAAAAATATATTCTAGAAAAGAAATATTTTCCTTATTTTGAGGAAACAAAAACCTACTCCCCCTAAAGAAAATGTTTTCCTTAAAAACAAGGAAAATTAAACATATTTTTAAAAATTGGAAAATATTTACCATGGAAAAAAAATAGCAATCAAATACTTTAAAGTAGAAATTTGAGTGGAAAATTGACATTTTTCGTGAAAAATAAATGCAATCAAACACACCCTAAATGATTACAAAGAAATTAAGTAAATCGACAGAATATTGACCATTAAATTATATACAATAATATGAAAGTAATAGGTTATATCTTCCTTGTTTAGACATGGTAAAATCTTGGAAAAGATATTTTCTTGTATTATGCCCGGCAAGATGGTGCCACCATCTATGGTGCCAATCTTGGACATAAATTGAAGGAACCGAGATTGGGAAAGATACATGGTGAGACCATCAACCAATTGACCCTTCCTTGAGAGTGACAGATGCATAGATGCCTGGTGGAAACTTTATCACGGACAAAGTGAATCAATTTCAATATGTTTCATTCGTGAGTGAAAAAATAGGATTGGCATAGGAGTATATGGTGCCAACATTATCATAATATATCAACCACCAATATAGCAGGTGGTTGTGAGAGAAAGGCACCAAGTTCCTGAATTAGAGAATCTATACAACTGAGTTTTGTACTGTAGAAGCAACTACTCGATATAGAGCTCCAGTTGATGATCGAGTAACATATTACTCATTGAGTCAGGTCCAAATATCGAAAATTGATTATTGACCAACAAATCATCGATTCTTACAAATACCAAGTTGTATAGTAAAGAAATGGAAAACTCCAATTTCAATATTCGTTTTTTCAATGAACAACCAAAATCGACAAGCCAGAAAATGTTTGAATAGGAATCACCCACGTAACAAAAGAAAAAAAAAATAAAAAAATCCTAAACTACTTTAAAGACATAAAAGCCCTTAATTAATTAAAGGCATAAGTAATAAATTTACAAAAAAATGAAATAAAAGGATTTGTCTTCGGCTCCATTGTTCTTTCTCGGTTGGAGAAGATTTGTAATTGAATCTTGTGTTGCATTTTTATCCAATTCTTTGTGAGCATGACAATCCATTTGTTAAATGCAGTTAGAAGGACTAACAAACAAAGAACCCGATCGAAACTCTTTACGAAAATATTTACGAACATCCATAAATTAGAAATACATAGAAGAATCAAATATAACAAGACGATACCCATGTGATATGGACCAACGTAGTACTTCAAAATCATTAATACATGACAGCATCTTTGATAGGTTGAGTTGAATGTGACGTATATAATTGGTCTATATATTTTATGGTACGTTTTATTAATCACGTAGTTAACTAGCCTTAAAAAATTATCGTGTTCTATTATTTCATTTCAATTTTCTAAATATTAAATATTTTTTTAAGTTATCACAACTAATTTAGGTAGGAGTCGATCTAAAAAATCAAAGATTGAGTATTCAAAGTTTGGTTAATTTTGACCCCATAATAATGACATAAGTGTTCAATTTTCCTCAACTTTCGCGTGCCTTTATACTAAAAAATCTGACGGCTCAACTCAACTGATAATTGACAGTATTAACATAATAAAATCCACCTAATCATGAGATATAATTTCACTACTGGTCCCTAAATTATTATCTAAATGGTAAGTTGGTTTCTAAACTGTTCCTTTTTCTTTTTCATTCTCTTATAGCATTGTTCTAAAAATGGGGTGTCTAGGCGCGAAGAAGAGCAAAACGTCTTGCTTCCCGCTTTTTTAATTTTGCCTTTTTTGTTTTTTTCAATCTGGTTGCACTTTTTTACAGCTTTTATGCTCTTTTTTTTTTTTTTAATAATTAATAATTATTAAATGATTTTTAGATTGATTTAAAAAATTTTAAAAATATTAAATAAGAAAGCTATTTTTGCGCTAAACTTGCCTAGTTCGAAACTTGACTTCTATGCCTCGCCATACTTTAAATCTTTTAAAAGACCGTTTATATGTTAGGTGACAGACTTGGTGACAGGTAGGTAGGTAGGTGCATGGTGGAGTGGACGAGTGGTGGTGGTGGTGGATGATCCAATGGTGGCCACGAATTTGACCGTTGTCTTGAAATTTGATGTGGAGCATTTTTTTCATGGTCACGTGTAACTTATGTAAGTAGAGGTTTGGGATTATTTTACTATTTTTAAAGGTTGAGGAGCAATTTGCTACTAAGATAATCATTTGGGGAAAAGGATGCAATTTTCCCTAATCGTGTTTATTTTAAATTATATTGCCAGGCTACCACCATTAGTCCTGGA
>CAIGRQ010152275.1:0-10475 GCA_903798375.1 Fraxinus sp. D2006-0159
TTTATTTACTTTATAAACATATGATGAAAAATAAGTTGTTTTACGTCATCTTAACAGACTTTTGAACATAAAAAGTTATTAAATAAAAATTGTGTTAATTAATAGAAAGTTTAGTATAAGAATGACATAAAAAATCGTTAAAGACGTAAGTGTTATAATGAGCAAAGATTAAGAACATTGAGTGGAAGTAAAATGTGGTGCCAAAAAAAATGTAGTGTAAGGGTGTGTTTGAGTCACATTATTTTGAAAAAATGTATTTTGGAATAGTAGATTATAGGAAAATGTGTGGTTGAAAAAAAAATTATTGATGTGATGTAAAATATTATTTTATTGAAGAATGTGTAACTGAAAATTTTATGGATGAATATGTGATTAAAAATGAGTAAAAGAATGAACAGGAAAATATTAATGTGTATCAAATAGGGGCTAAATATAATTACCCAATTATTAATTGAAATGAAACCATTAATATAGTAAGTTCATGTTTGGTTTAATTAAAAAAGTTGATTAAAATTTAAATTAAAATGAACAATTAATTTTAACTACACATTTTATGAAATTCATAATATTTTAGTTACGCATTTCATCACTTTTATCAAAATTTACTACAAATTTAATTTTTAACTAAGCCAAACATGACCTAAATATCTTACTAAACAAGGAAAAAAAAAAGAATTATACTTGGTTATATCATATTTTAAACCATTTTTTATAAAGTCCCATTTTGATACACATTAATATTTTCATTTTCATTCTTCTACTCATTTTCAACCATACATTTTTCAATAAAATAATATTTTCCGCCACATCAATTACTTTTCCTTCTTTTTCAATCACACATTCTCTATCAATCTACTATTTCAGAATACATTATTTCAAAATAATATGACTCAAACACAAATATACCTTTGTATAGTTAAAAAATAAAATATTTTTTCATCCAATCAATTCTTGACAAAATGGATGATATCAATCATGATGTAAAGAAGAACTTTAATTCGTGCACAGAAGCTAAACCCACATAATTTTACCAAAATACTCATACATGTGGGTCCTGCTCATTTTTTTTTTTTAAATACACAATAGGGCTGCACATTGTGAATTTTCTGAAGAAATTCTGTGGGAAGTTTTCATGGGGGAAAGCTGGGTAAAGAAAGGGAGGTACAAAGTGGCATAATCTAAAAAATATTGACTTTAATGAATTTTCTATTAAACACGTGTCAGCGTGTCATTCCTCTAACCAGCACACTCCATTTTAATCCAACGGTGAGTAATTCCCTCAACATGTCACTCGCCTGCATTTATCCAGCGAAATCAACGGCCGAAAATTCCCCTATCACTCAAGTGCATACAATATCCAGCGGTTTGAGTACGCAATAAGCAATTACTTAAAGGGCACTCTTGTCATTTCAGGGAATACTGAATGGCAATATGGACGCAAGGCGTTAATAGCGACTATATAAAAGACTGCTCCTCACTATTTTCACCCTCTCGAAAAAATTATTAATCTCTCGCGCTAATCTCAGGCAGCTCGCTCACTGCCTCTCTCATCAGATCCATCTTTCAGGTATATCACCTCAAATATACGAATTTATATACACACAAAAACGTAAACGTATACGTGAGAAAATACTGTGATTTAATTCTGTTTTGATTTGAGTTTTCTGGTGAACCATTCCTGAATAGGTATTTTTTATTTTTCGTCGTGTTTATTGAATTGAATTTTATTTTTTTTCAATTGAACGTGATTTTTATGAGAAGGCAGTATTTGATTCTTTTTAAGCTAACATTTGACGAATTTAGGGATGCGTTATTATTGTTTCTGGATTTTATTTTTTATTTTTTTGTGTTGTGTCATCTGATCTGCAGATTTTGCTGCGAAACATTTCGATCTGGTGGAATTTTATTTTGATTAGTCATGTGTTCTTGTGTGTGTTAGGTTCGTAAACAAAGATACCGAGGATCTAAGATTCGATTTTCATTTCTTATGAAATTGTTGTAGGCATTTGGCGTGATTTTAATTTCCATTGATTATATGATTTTTCTTGTAGATCTATTCTATTGGTCATGTATGTGTACAATCAATCATAGCATATTTATACAGTGCTACATGAAAATGATCATGCATGTAAACCTTGTTTTGTCTCCCTTTGAGGTTATTTTGGTGCAGTGCTCCGCATGTGAGGATGATGGTGTAGGCTTTTAGAAGCATGCATAGATGTATATGATTGTGTATCTGTTAACGTGTTAATTATGACATGTATGAAAAGTTCAAAAGTGAGGATAAGAAATCGACACTATCACATATAGGATCGTTCTATTAATGGTCACCAATTCGAGTCCACTCAGGCCACTGAGGTGAGTACCCGACCGTAAACTTCAGGCCCCGTGGGATTAATCGAGGTGAGCGCAAGCTGGCTCGGATATTCACGGTTATAAAAAAAAATTATACCCGTTATAAAGAAATTTCAGTTTACTTAATCACAATTTTGTTCTATTAGAAATTCTTTCTTCCTTCATGTAAATGGATTTACTCCCATGAATCATAAAAAAACAGATTTATAAATGTATTTTAACCTTGATTGGTGCCTCACTATATACATAGGGATCAAAAGTTAGAAAGAGAAATGGGGCTGACATTCACAAAGCTGTTCAGCCGGCTTTTTGCCAAGAAGGAAATGCGCATTCTGATGGTTGGTCTTGATGCTGCTGGTAAGACTACCATCCTGTACAAGCTTAAACTCGGAGAGATCGTAACTACCATTCCTACCATAGGTATGCCTATTATTCTTGCAAACTCAGCAACATTGTTTCGTTTAATTATTGTTATCTTGTCTTTTATATCCCATGATGTATTATATTTGGTAAAGGAGAAGTTAATCTCGTGTTCTTCTTTTGATTTTTATGAACTGTTTTCTGATATTTACTCTTTTGGGGTTTACTATTCATATGCAGGTTTTAACGTGGAGACTGTTGAGTACAAAAACATCAGCTTCACGGTTTGGGATGTTGGTGGTCAAGACAAGGTGAGAGCTTTTGTTGATCCTGTTTTATGATCAATCTATAACTATGTTGTGTATTTCTATAAATGAAGTTACTCAATGTTTAGCGCGTGTTTGGTGGTGCTTAAAATCCAATTAAAATTGAAAATATAGTCGTTATTGGGTCCCACTCGTCTAATAAAAGTCAACAATAACGGTTAGTTTTTCAATTGTAATCCGATTTTAATCTCTACCGAACACGCCCTTAATATTTAACTAAAAGTGCTTTCTGTCATCTATATCTGTTATTCTATTTCTGGTCATTCTGTGCATGGAAGAAACATTCACATTCCTTTGTGGAAGTACCATGCATGATGCATGTAATGATTAACTAAATTAGCCACTTCCTTTTACAGATCCGTCCATTGTGGAGGCACTACTTCCAAAACACCCAGGGGCTCATATTTGTGGTGGACAGCAATGACAGGGATCGAGTTGTGGAGGCAAGGGATGAATTGCACAGGATGTTGAATGAGGTGAAATTTCCTATCTTCACTTTGTTGATGCGATACTTTAACTCTTTAAGACATGAAGTTCATCTTGTGAATAACTCTGGGCATATATAATGCTTATACTATTGCTTGATGAGAATAGGAATTAAAGAGAATAGGAATTAAAGAGAATGGGAATTAAAGAATTTATCTTTTAATGTGTGTTTGGGGGTTGGATCAATAATACAGAAGAATAATTTCAAATGGATTCCAGAGACCACATTATCCATTATCTGTCTATATTCAGTTTGCTCCATCAAGTATCTTCTCAAGAGCATTTCTGCAATTTTGTGCCCATTAGTAATTTGTTAGAGAAGAGATATGAGAGGCTCATCATTAGAACAGCTTCCTTTATAAAATCTAGTTTTAGGGAGTTATATCTAGAATATTCAATATACTGCATGGTATGAGGTGGATTAACAAGATTTGTGTGCCTTTATGTGTTTATGTACCTTGAGATTACTTAAAAGAGAATCACTCTGACCATTTAAAGTATCTTATCAAAACAAACAGTACAAAACTAAGAGGTATCTTCAAAAGGTTCAATAGCTGCTTAACACATTAATTGAGAAGGGTAATTAACAATTTCCATGCCCGTAGGGGTAATGGAATGCACGATAGCTTGTAGTTTCTTCATGGAGACTTAGCTGTCAAGGGAAAAGGGAAGTTAGAAAATTCGAGCAAATATAATTGATTGTCGTAGTGATGCAGAACACGACACAGAGAAATAAGGAAGACGAAAGAGGGAAGAACAAGAAGAATTTGGCCATTTGGGGAAGAAGATATCAATGTTCAATCATCAATAATAGTCTGTGTATAATTGAAATTTTAGGTTCCTTTTTGTAGGTTAAATAGTTTAAATCTAATAAAATTTTTAGCTAATAGCAACTTTATCAAACTATCACATCTAATATTGTTTTCCTAAATACTTGTTTAATCATAATAGTCTTCAACCCAATCTCTTATTTCTTAAAATCCCCACCACCTAGAATCACTTCATTGACTCAAGGAAATTTTATTTAGAGCTCCCTTTTATGTAGAAGTGACTCTTTGGTTCAAAAGTTGGAAGAATACCTACAAGTGCGAGCAAACTGTACCGAGAGCTGAACTAGTTGATGTGAGATTCTTGAATCTGGTACCCAAGTAATGGCAGGGTTGGCCCTAAGGGACGGGGGTAGGGGGTATCCTAATCATTACACTTCTTGACTGATGCTCCTACCAACTGCTTCTGATGCTATTATGCATGAATAATGATGCTTGTACATAAGGAGTTATATTCTAGTTTACATCCCGATGAGGTGTCAAAAGGGAGTGTAGAAGTTATTTGGTTAAGAAATTCTGAAATCATATTTCACCATATCATGTGTATGTAAACCACTATGTACATGTAACACAACCTATTATTTATTAAACTCGTTAGACATAAAGCAATTATTTTGACATGTTGGTTCACAATTCATGCCCCTTGCTTCAGGATGAGCTGAGAGATGCTGTATTACTTGTATTTGCAAACAAACAAGATCTTCCCAATGCAATGAATGCTGCTGAGATAACTGACAAACTCGGCCTGCACTCCCTGAGGCAGCGTCACTGGTAAACGTTACATTCTTAAATCTTGGTTCTTTATTGGTCTTTGCGTCTAGATGCTGTTTATTATTTTTTTACCTTGGTTTCGCTTGATTCCAGGTACATCCAGAGCACCTGTGCTACATCAGGAGAGGGGCTTTATGAAGGTCTTGAATGGCTCTCTAACAACATTGCTAGCAAGGCAAGTACTTGAGATGTGTTCATGGGGTAGTGTCTCGATATATTTTCTACATTTGTAGCTGTTCAGTTTCTTACAGTCCTCCGTTCTTGCAGGCATAAATTGTGAGTTGATGCATTGCCGGATTTGAGCTGGATCTTATCTAGTCTTATAGCTATAGTTTGTGTGTTTGTAAGTTTTACTTTTCAAGTCTTTTGGTTTTCGTTTAGGACATCTTGTGCTATATGAATATCACAGAGCTTTGCTTTATATGATTGCAAACATATGTTTTAGTTATATAATGGTATTAAAACCTTCTGTGATTTTGATTAAAAATGTTTCTTAATTCCCTTTTTAATGTTTAATTTTTGTTATTGCAAATTATATTACCTAAAATGAATATGGATACACAAACTTTTACTACCAAAAATGTGTTTGACAATTAATTGTCGAACTTGAACATGGATCTAGCTCGTTCGGCTAATTTGTCGTGTCAAAATTCAAGTTTCTCGGTTCAGAGTTGGATTTGGCTCTATATAAAATAATTTATGGAGGCTTCAACTTTTTCTATGTAGATGTATAATGATGTTGAATGAGAAACAAATAAGCAAATTATGTCTATGTAATGAGTCCATGTTACTTTTAAGTTTGTATCTTGAGGGTGTGTTCGGTATAAGATTAAAATCGAATTAAAATTGAAAAATTAGTCGTTATTATTGACTTTTACTAGACGAGTGAGATTTAATAAAGGCTATATTTTCAATTTTAATTGAATCTTGAACGGTACCAAACAAGCTCTGAAAATATTCTAATCTCTGTATGAGAAAGAGGTAAAAAAAAAAGATGTAATCAAGAAAATAGAAATTTATCTCGATTTGATAATATAATTAAATTGCAAATTAATTGAATGATCGGTAAATTGAAGAACTATTTTTATGATCGTAAACTTGGAAATCCTAATGAGAGAACTTAAAATTGACATTTTTTTTAAAGGTACTCTCTCTTTTATCTTTAAGAAAAGCTATCGAGCCAGGCTCAGTGACCAAGTAAAAAAAGTGACGCCCCCCCCCCCCCCTCCGATAGGGGGGCGCCGAGGGGGCGTGCCAAGTGGCTCCCCTGTTTTTACTTGATCATTGAGTCTGACTCAGTAGATCGATTCTTTATTTTTACTCGTTTAAGTTGTCGCTTTCTTTGAAATAAATTTATTTATTTACAATCATTACAGTACTCTCATTTTCCATCACATCATAATGGAGATTTAAGTTAGCAAAATACTAGAATCCACATAAAATTGGATCCTACAACCTCCTCATGATTTATGAGGCTATCAGCTATGCGACTGCTTTGCTTTTTGTACACATACATAATATTCTCCCATCACAAATTGGAAATCAACCTTCCACGCCACATTTATTTATTTTGTTTCTTGTTAAATTTGTTAATAGTCATTTTCATACCCCCCCGAATAAAATTTTAACACTATATTTAAACTTTTATCATTTTTTTAGTTAAAAGTCTTTTTATGACGGTAAATCACGTAGTAATGAGCCATTAGAATAAAAAATATATAAAATTCACTTAATTAATTTCAAATTTATTGAGAATAAAATTTAATTTATTATATCATAATCTTAAGAGTAATGTTATTTATAACGTGTTCGGTAGAGATTAAAATTCAATTAAAATTGAAAATATAGTCAATATTGGGTCACTCGTCTAATAAAAGTCAACAATAATGACTAATTTTTCAATTTTAATCCGATTTTAATCTCTAGCTGACGGGACCTTAGAATCATTGATAATTAATAATAGTGTAGGTGGCAGCATTAATGATATTAAATTACAGATCATATTAAAATGAATGACATAATTTCATGTTTAATTGAATATATCACATATTGTCACACAGACTAGTGCTTTAGCACCACTAAATAGCATTATTCTCTTGAAAATGTTATGTTTCTAACCTAAATGGTCGAATTCTATTTCCTCGTTTACTATGGACACTTTTTTATTTTTTTAATTCATTCGTAATTGAATTAAAATAATTGTTTCAATTGTTGCAGAGGATCACTATTACAAGAATGAGACTTTCCTATCACTGCAGCCCTTTTGATTTGGTCCACGAATGTAAACTCAGCCCTCGATCGGCCACACGATATTTCATTAAATAGTATTATACGTAAATCAAAATTTTTTCCTTCTTTTTCAATTACGCATTCTTCAAAAAATACTATTCCAAAAATTATAATCCCAAATAAATGAAGGCAAACGGGAGCTCAACAAAACGCACCACAATTAAAATATGAACTATTAAATAACTTACTATTTTCTCGGAGAAAACGGCAAATAGTTGTAGTGCGTTTAATAACGTTCACATTGAAGGTAATCTACATCTAAAGACCCACCCATATGATATAACTTTTGTTTCATATATAAAAGTTTTTTGAGGAAGTTATCTTAATTTTTGTTTGGAAACAAATTTTTAAAAACATTTCCTATTCTAGAAGTGATTTTAGAGGAAGCTACGATGAACCAACTTTCTCTAAAAAAATTTCTAACTACTATAAGCATTTTCGTAAAATTAGTCAAATGGGTCCAAAAGCAGCTTTTGAATCTAAAAACGCATTTTGACTTATCAAAAGTCATGCCAAATAAACCTTAAATCTTCTAATTCAAATGGCCCTTTATTAAAATTGATGATCTAATCTTTCATCAATTCACGTTCTTCTCACCCATACCCTCTTTCCTATACGTCCACCCTTTTCTTTTACCTCTTCCTCCCTTCCCTTTCCCCATCTTCTACCCCTCGTTTCTAGGTGACAATGGATGTTGGTAGAAGAGATTAGGAGAAGATGCTCTACATAGGGAAGTACCCTCTTTTTTCATCCTTGTAACTTTCCAGATTTACATTGAAACCATGGTGTAATTAGGATCCTTCAGATCATCTCAAGGGTCGAAAAATAGGACGACATATTAAAGAATAGATAAGAATATTTTTAAAATATCAACGAAAAATCGGTAATTTTACCTAAACTTGATAAACGATTTTTGTCAACCATCCTCTTTAATCATCCTTCTATAAACATCATTCTCTATTAGCTCGAATTACCTACCAGTATAATTTTTAGCCCGTTTGATAACCATTGGAAAAGAGTTTTTATTTTTAAGAAAAATGAGTTCTTGAATCGTGATTTTTTGGAGGATGACTGGATAAAAAAGTTGGAAAATATTTTAGATTTACGTATAAAATATTTTATTATGAAAATGTGGTTGATTTTTATTTTTATTTTTATTATTTTTTTTGGTGGCCAGACATGGGCCAAGCCAATAGAGAAGTGAGAAAACACAAATTATGACAGGGTGGAAGATACATTAATGTATATCCCTTGATGGGCGGTCTAGGACCGCAATAATTTTACATGGTTTCGCTTTTTGCTTGAGACGAATAAGATTCTACATTGAGACTTAGCCATATGGCGGCCTGTCAGTTTAACGTATTTCCTAAAAATTATTATTAAATTTCTAACTCTTCTATTTATCATTGGAATCGCAGATTTGTCTTTTCCACACACTTGACTTGATGATGATGCCATATATAATTTTATTAATGGTCACTGAACTTTGTAATTAGTGTTACATTCGCCTTTTGAGTTTCAATTTATTTCAGACTCCTTATCGAATTTTACAAAATGTTTTATTTAGACTATCAATTCAATTCGACATGCATTTGCAATTAAAAATCACACATGTTTATTAGGAATAATAAAAATCTTCACTCCTGATTGGTCTGGCATTGCCTCGCACCAATTGGGGAACATGGTCCCCGTCTCAAATGTCCCAAACCCGCCCCCAATTCCTTTAATTTAATTTTTATATTTTTCAATTGAATCATGTCTTTTCAAGGACATTTTAATTTTTGTAATTGTCCACATCCTACCTCACGAAAATCCTTGAGATGTTATTTAAATTTCTCAATCATCCCCTCTTTTTTAACTATCCCTAATTTCTGTGTGCCGAATCATGAAATTGTTTGGGTTTTTAGTTAAGTCAATGAGTGGAACACACATATATACCGTTCAAGTAAAAATAAAAATAAAAAAATAGACGTCAAATTGGATCCGTAATTTGATTGAAAACTTTTTTTAACGTTCAGTGATGAGTATGAAACAAATTCAAGTTCAGTGACCAAGATGACTAATAAGTACAAAGTTCAACAACCATTGCTGAAATAAGCCCTGAATATTCGAATTTTGCTTTGATAAAAGGCGGCGTATATTCCAATTAAACTTTGGACTGACTTATCCTTTGATGAAAAGAGGGATGCAGCTTTTTGGCAATTATTGAATAAACTCTCCAATTATAGATATGCTCGTGAGTCTCGTCGGTAGAAGGAAAAATCGTAACAAAAAGATGTACTTTTGCCAACCTACAAAATCAACTTGTAAATGAACACGATATGTCTTCCCATAAATTTCCAGTGAGGCTATCAACCTGCCATGTCCTTGTCATGTAGAAAAATTTCTACGTTTCATATCGATTAATTTTAACCACGTGTTTTATTAGTTCTACAACTTTTCAATCACACATTTTTATTGATTTCGATCAAAATTTACTAAAAATCTGATTTTAATTCCTACCAAATAGGGGCTAAATGTGTGACTCTCTTATGTTGGACTTTTATTTATGTATTTCCAATACAATATGAACATTTTTTCGAAGTATACTTTAATATAATAGCATTTTCAAGAGTTTCTCTATTTTTAAAGAGTTTATTCTACAATTTAAAGAGTATTTATAAATTTTTAAGTACTCTAAGGATCCGTTTGATTGTAAAGATGAAATATTGGTAGAAAGAAAATGTTTTATAGAGAATTGAATTGCCTAAAAATTGTTTTATTGAGAATTGTAATTAATTATGTTTGATTGGTATAATTTTTCACCTGAAAAATGTTGAAGTTTGGTTCCATTTGGCTTCATTTTTTATAGAAATTGTCATTAATGTGATAATTTTTTCTATCATTAGGTCTAGAATTTGTTCCAATTGTCAAAAAAAATTTACCATACCGACTACCATTTGTTTGTCTTTGTTTTGTATGAAAATTGTCAATAAAAGTGATAAATTTTTTTTAGCATTGTCTAGAAATTTTTTCAATTGCCAAAAAAAAAAAAAATCTGAAAAATCAAAACCAACCAAAA
>CAIGRQ010152326.1:0-10874 GCA_903798375.1 Fraxinus sp. D2006-0159
AGGTTTTGGAAAACAAAAAAGATGTACCTGAAGCAGAAAATGCTTCTTTTTCAACCCATTCTGAATCAAATGTCTGTGAGGGGAGAAACTCTTTTAAAGGTGAAGCTGCTGGCTCTATGGTACAGTTAGTTGTTGAGAAAGGAAAACCAGGCTATGAGGAAGGTAGAGATAGAAAAAAGCTCGTCGGCTCGAACGGCTCGAGCTTGGCTCGAAAAAAGCTCGAGTCGGGCCCGGCTCGGATTCGGTTACAACGAGCCGAGGCTCAGGCCGAGCCTCATTTTTTTGCCTCGGCTCGACTCGGCCGACCATTCAAACCGTTAATGCTGGCCACAGCCATCAGCCCCAGCATTGTAGAGGGAGGTGAGATGGTTTAAATGGTGGTGGGGTCTGATGGTTTAGGTGGTGAAATGAGGATAAGGCTGAGGGAGGAGAAGAATACTGATGGTTTTAATAAGGTTTTTGAATTCATTTGCACTTTTTAAAAAGTTTGGGAGTATAATTGTAATTTATTTTTATTTTTATTTTCCTTTTTGTTTTATTTAAATATAATTGTATATTGGTCATTTTACATTGAAAAATAGTGAAAATGACATTTTACGCAATGAAACATTGAAATAATGATGAAAATGCAAAAAGAAATGAAACGTAAGGACGTTTTACGTAATAAGTGTCAAACGTAAGGACGTTTTGTGCTATTGAGCAAATACAAACATGTTTGAAACGTAAGGATANACAAACATGTTTGAAACGTAAGGATATTTTTTGCATTAAATATCAAACGTAGGAACGTTTTGTACTCAAACCTTTTAATAAGGCTTTTGGACTCACTTACAATTTTTAAAAAATTTAGGAGTATAATTGCAATTTATTTTTATTTTTATTTTTTTTTAAATTTGAGGGTATATTGATCATTTTACATTGAAAATTAGTAAAAATGACGTTTTCCACACTGAAACGTTGAAATAAAAACGAGAATGCAAAACAATGAAACATTGGAACATTTTGCACACTCACTGTCAAACGTAGAGACATTTTGTGATAATAAACCCTCAAATAAACTATGTAAACAAATACAAACATGTTTGAAACGTAAGGACATTTTTTGCATTAAATGTCAAACGTAGGGACGTTTTGTACTCAAACATTTTAATAAGGCTTTTGGACTCACTTACAATTTTTAAAAAGTTTGGGAGTATAATTACGATTTATTTTTTTTAATTTTTTTTTTAAATTTGAGGATATATTGATCATTTTACATTGAAAATTAGTAAAAATGACGTTTTCCACAGTAAAACGTTGAAATAAAAACGAAAATGCAAAACAATGAAACGTTGGAACATTTTGCACACTCACTATCAAACGTAGGGACATTTTGTGCTAATAAACCCTCAAATAAACTATGTTGAAAAATTCGTAAGTAAACCAAAGATTAGGATTGAATAACGGAAACGGCGAATAATCCGTTAGTAACTCAAGAATAAGCCCTCTGTACAGAAAAATGATCTGTTAGGTTCATAAACTAGTAGAATCAAAACATATCCTGTTGTTGGATCATTTTTACAAAAAAATATTACTAATGGAAGACGATTATGGAAGATGCAGCATGGCCCAAGTATCAATGACCTTCTCTGTTACTCCCTACTTAAAATTTGTAATATGTATAAACTGCAGAGCTGCCTACATACTACAAAGTCGAGAAAAAGTCTACTCCATTTCCCTATTACCAAGTAAACCGCTGTGCTCCACTTAATAGTATTGAATCATGCTAAGTACCGGAACAGGTTTGGATTCTCCTTGTCTCTTTCCAAATAGTCCCTTGTTATCAAATCTTCAATCCGCTTTTTGATTGCTTTAAAGTCGGGCTGCGCAAGAATTGTACAAATGAGGAAAAAAATTTGGAAAAAGCCCACTAAAGGCAATTTCTGTGGGGGGAAATAGTGTGGAAACAAATTTCTCAAAACAGTATATAATCATGCCATCTTGTCTTACTCGGCTTTGATTAGCATTGGTGGAGAGAAATGGGGCAGTGCACGACAGTACTAAAAGGAAAAACAAGTTAAAATCTAGTTCATTGTGTCTAATCCTTTTCAATATAATATTGCATAACAAACATACCGTGTCTACATGATTGTTTTGGTATAGCACCGTAAAAAAATGATGTAGCAGCATGAAAGTACGTATACTCCTAGCTAAGCTCATTAAATTAGCAGGCATATAATAATGCCAAGTTTATGAGTGGCCATAAAAGGGACGAAAATCATTCATGTTTCAAGCCCCTCTAGGACACAGCCAAAGGACTTGGATTAGGAAAACGATACAGTCCCTAAATATTTTAAAAGATTCCCATTTTGCTACTAGGATTTTTTCAAGTTTACAAGGTCGCACCTTTAAGTTTTCAAGCCACAACCCTAAACTGTCTCTCAAAAATATTCTTCAAACTAGGAGTTTACTCAACCTTGTAAAGTACGCAATCCAATTTAAGAAAGCAAGCTTTAACGGGGAGACGTACATTTTCAACTTAATTTTAGCCTCAGTTTGACAACCATTATTTTGGAAATACAAAGTTTTTAATAGTGTTTTTTATGAGAATGTGCGGTTCAAAAGGAAAGAAAAAGTTTAGGTTTATGTGCATAATAATATTGTGTGAATGTGTAGTTGAAAATGAGTATGCAGAAAAAAAAGTTTTCGAATAATGGTTGTCAAAAAGGGGGCTCAGTATTAGTTAAGTAATCAAATATTGCACCACCAACCACCACATTTCACCCCTTTTTTATTTAACATTACCTCGACTATTATCCAAATTCCTACATAACCTCAACAATTATCCCAACGTCTACCCTTAACTCATCCAAACCACTATCATACAAGATGCAGATAGCCAAATAAAGGACAATCTGAAATATACCTTGAACATGCGGCTCAACTGCTCAACACACTCCATGACTAACTGTTGATGGCCGAGAACTTTTCGACTCTTCATTATGCGCACAATTGACGCATCAATGGCATAGCGCCTATCCTTGTCAACATCTTCAACTACCTTTTTCCTCTCATCTACAGGAGGCAGAGGGATCTGAAACAAAAAAGATGGAAGCTTATCTAATGTCCAATATAGAGGAAAGAGAGCAATACCCAAAGGGAGAAAACACCAAACAAATCTCTAACCCTAATCCTCCTCATCCTGTCCGTGAACTTGGAATTGAACTCGAAATAATCAGTTAGAGATACAGATCTAGTATTTGGCTCCTTAATCAAAATTTTGTACTTGGCGCATGAAAGGGACTGAAGTAATCTGACTAAATCATCATCAGCCAAATTTAACTGAGTCTTGATGTCTAAATAACTCAGCCTATCTGATGCATTGAATAACAGCAGTACAGCAGCCTGGAAACACAATTCAAAAGTTTGAACTTCCACTTAAGCAATCAGGGAAGCAAATATTGAACAGAATGATCCATGAATGGTTCACCTGATATGTCCCAACAATCAACTCTATAGTTTTTTGCTCAAACTTTCCATTAATGTTGCAAGTTCCCAATGAATAAATCCATGTGAGTTTCCTATGTTTTGTTTTGGTTTGATAAAACTCCTTGAAAACCTCAACACACTTCACCTGAAATAAAAAATTATTCAAGGAAACGTAAATCCATAAATTATGCGTACCATAGAATTTTCAATTCCATAAAAATATGAAAAGAAAATGGACCCCACCATCTCTGCTGGGAGGCTCAGATCAGAAGATTTATAACTAGGCCAGAATCCAGTTGTGAGAACAGTGACAGTCAACTCCATCCCAGGACTAGCAGCTTGATTGTTGCTGAGATATTCCTGGAAGTGGTTCTGGTTTTCCTTTGCCAATGTCAAATCAGTTACCTAGACGAAGAAACAAAAGATACAATAAATATTGTAATTCACAAACACAAACAAAGAGAACATAAAAGTCATAGTGATGTTCAACTAACCATTCCCTCCATCTTTGATGTAAATTGCCCACCACATTGTTGTTTTAGCTTCGTTAAAATAAGTCTTTCATGGTCATCATTGGCACTTTTGTCAAAAAGCAGCCGACGAGATAGCTTTTTTCTATCAGAAATTGATGTGAGCAACATTAATATCCAATATCACTAAGAGAATACAACATACTACAAAATAAAAAATGCCGGAAAGAAGACAAATTCATGGAGAACAAGGTATCACCTATAAAACTCAGCAAAAAGGTCCTTATCACTGATATAGGCAAGGAGCTTGACTACCTGCAAATACTCAAGAACCATTTTAGAAGATCCAAAATTTGCCAGTGAAACATCAAATTAACATGACAATAGATTACCTTGTCCAGAGTTTCCTCAATAGCTTCATCGCTGAGCTTTTCACTTCCCCCCTTCTTCAAAATATTATCACAGTATGATGCCAAAAGCTCTGCACTAGAGAAGCCAGCAACAACTTTGTTGCAAAAAACTTCGAAAGCATCCTTCAGAGCCTATAAAGATTTGATAACACCGAAATTTAGCCATCAGTAACATAAGAAGCCCGAATTAATAGACAACATTAAAATCCAACTCATACCTTGTGAAACAGGGAGTTGTTTGAAAAACAATCTGTAACGTATTCAAAGTACTTGTCATGCAAGTCGATTACTTTCTTGACAAATGCCTGGATAAGTTAACAAAAGTCAAACCTTCAAGCCACCCCCAGCATTCATCTCAATGAACATATCCTAAAAAATGTAATTCACCTGCTCCTGTGCTCCACTAGTGTTCTCAGCCTACAGAAATGCAGGAAGAGGTATTAGTACTTCCAAATGCAATGATGACACAATGTGCTTGCGAGGAAGTGAATCACTCTGAACACAAATAAGTTATATATATATTCTACGAATAAAATAAAAGACATGAGAGCCAGAATTTGGTTCACACATGGTGAGGTCAAGATAATACTACAATTCCCAGTTTGACCATTGGTTTTCCTCTAAAGCTGATCTTCCTCCAAAATTTAAGGATTACTGAGTTTATAGCATTTGTTCTTGGTAGCCGTGATCATAGTGTGCTATTACTTTAACGACATATACTGACTAAGAAAATGCAGCCCCAAGAATGTTTTTAAGAATTTTCTAACCAAAAATCATAAAATAATACTTTCAAATACTATTAAATAATTACATGACAAATCTTTACTTTCATAAAGGATTGTTATTGATGCAAATTTAGAATATTTAAATGAGGCAAAAAAACCATACAAAAAAATCAAAGACTGACCTTGCTACTGGCTACATCTTCAGCATGTTGGACCAAAATCATACCTTCAGAAATGACATGCTGCTCCATGCAACCCACAGAAGGTACTCATGTTAGAAAAGTCAAAAAACCTCACATTATCAAAAAATATTATAGGGACGAAGACCTGTTTAAACATGTTGGCAACAGGGTCCAATCCTTTCGGAATCTTGTGGAAGAGCCTGTACATCCTGGAAAGATCCTCCACCTGATACTCCATACAGAATCCAAAGGGTGGCATAAATGTAAGATATTCCTTATTGCCTAGTTTCGACATAATTTCAACTAATGGAACAAAGTAAATAGTACCTTATCATCTCTAAGCAATGCACGGCATCCAGAATGCTCCTTCTCCAACAAATCATTGGTATATACCACCAACAATTCGTTTTGAACTTTCTACAATTGAAAACAGAGACCGTGAGCATAAGCAGCTAGCACATAGATGATTTATGAAAAAATAATGACAATCAAGGTATGTAAGCTTCATGTTCAGTAAATAAGCCTTGTCGTCTCTATCATAAACCAAAATGCCAGCATCACAATGTTAGAATGTGGTGCAGAGACACATTGCGAACTCTCTAATAATTTTAGATCAAAGTTCTACTGCCAAGGCACCAAATAAGTATGAGTGCAAGAAAAGGCAAAGATACAAAACCAAATGAATATCATAAGATAGACCTTTTAATAAAGATACAGGTATTTGCTGCATATAACAAGAAGTTCTTTCCATAAGAATATCAAAGCACATTTAACATACAATTTATGCCAGATTGAAATTAAAACATAAATAGTAATTCAGAATGCAAACCTCCAAAAGCTTTGTCTCACTGCTGGAGTGTAGATAATGAGATACTCGGTCCTTCTCCTTCTTCAAGCAGTCCTCTGCCTACAGACGAAGCAAAGATTGAATGAACGACAAATTACTATTTATGCTGCAATGTAGTAAGAGAATCTACAGGTAATATTGCCTTCATCATGTAATCTGGACAAGAATCTTCCACAATCCAGTTTGATGCTTTTCTTGAATAAAATGCAGCAGTATCTTGAAGCATGACATCTTCAAAGTCATTTTCATAGTAATCCATCTGCCCCATTCCGATTTCAACAAATATATCCAAAATATTCTTCAACAAAGCTCTGTCAATCTGCTCTCCCTCACGTTCTTGATCAATCTGTTATATGAGATACATCAGTTATATAGGGAGCCTCTACCGCAGAAACAAGTTACCTTTCTATTAATCTGAAGGTAATTAAAGGGATTGGACCAACTTCAACATCAAATACAAAAGATAATGCACATCGACAATTAAAGGTCCTTACAAGAGTAATAACAGCATCTCTGGCATTACTTCTCAATTCTTGGTAAACCTAGCATCAATAGAGGAAATTAATCGTCAAAAGTAGTTATAGTTTCAGGTAAAAACTAAAATAAAGATAAAAATTGCCAAACAATACACCCACCAGAATATATGTTGTTTGGTGAGTATGGAAACAAAAAGACGCAAATAGGTGTAAACTGTAACTAACCAGATCGCGGAAGCAGGTCAGCCCAACTTCTTTGAGTGCAGGGAGCGACCTCCGAGCAATAAAATATCGATCAAGATAGTGAAAGAAACGTGTAAGCCACCTGACCATGACTTTATGATCCACCCATCTTTTTACAAGCTCCCTCAGCATGAATTCATCATGCTTTCCTCTCAAAGATGTCAGAACCTATACAAAAGACAACAACAGCGCGATTAGAGAATGGTATTGTAGAACAACTCTAAATTGAAGCAAAGGCATTTCACAAGAGAAGACGGAATACCAAATTAGATAAAAAGGATAGAAGAAATGAAGTTTGGACAAAAAACAACCGAACCCTAAAATTGAATGAAATAGAGCTTCAAGAAAACTAAGCCCTTGTTTGAACTCCATTAAAATCAAATCATGGGAAAAAATGTATTTTTAAATTGTGAGCTTTTGAAGAATGTGTGGTTAAAAAAGAAGGAAATGTTTTGGATTTACATGTAATATTATTTTATTGGAGAATGTGTAATTGAAAAGAGGGGGCTAAAAGTAATACTATTCAGAATGTCACATTCAACACAAAACAGCCAGCCTACATAAAGCAAAATATCAACTCCATTTCAAGTTTCAAAATACACGTATCAAAGTATCTAACCAGATTTTACTCAGTAATTAATTATTGTTGAGGATCACTTTGCTTTTCTGCTTAGCGGGCAAGTAATGAGGTTTCTTTTAAGTAACATCTAACTAGTAAGTGATACTCGTGTTTTCTTTAACATTGAAGGCGCATTATCCTCTTAATTTTGTCTTACCTCCCCAATGTTTATTAATTACCTTCTTTCTAGGTCAACAAAAAGAAACAAACCATCAAAATGAGCCAATGTATATGATAACACAATCTTTGACATGTAGTTCTATAGATCAAAAAAATAGCATTTGTGGCTTATTATAAAGCACTCGTGAGAGAAACTAAGCATTCCAAATCCATAAGTTAACCTACTTTGCTTGCCTCAAATTAAGGCGATCAGCTTTCAAAAAAACTTAGTAGAGGATCGCATGGGTTTCTCTTTAGCTGGAAAATACAAAAAAAAAAAAAACTATGTTGTTTCTCTCGTCCTAAAATTTATTGCAGAGGATCAAGTGGGTTTCTATTCGAAAATATTGAGGTTTCTAGTTTTGAGTATTCTCTGACCAGGAAATGGCAATAATGTTTTCTTGAATATTGAAGGCATAATGTCCTCTTATTTATGCCTTACTTCCCAAACATATATTAATTTACCTTCTTCCTCAATCAAGAAAAAGAAGGTAGTCAAAATAAGCAAGTGCATAATGACACAATCGAGTGAATATTGTTGAAAGATTTTGATCATACATTTCTATATATCAAGGAATAACAGAACCGAAACAACTTCCAATCTGTCCAAAAATGCAAAGCTGTTTGATTCAAATGTTCTCAAACAGGTATTGTAAATGAGAAGCACCCATGATTTCTATAAAAGGTTCAGGCAATACAGTCATGGGACGACCAAAATATGTGCACTAGCAAATTGAGCAATTCAGGTTAACTACCGTTGAATGAATATAGTCATCAAAAGCCTCCTTGTACTTCTCATATAGTTGCTGTGAATAATCGTGAGGAGGTTTCTGGGTACACATGTTGTATATGGTTCTGCGCTTCATGTCAAGGATAAATCACTCATATTAGATAGTGATCTTCCTAGTCATTCTTGCTAATGCTTGTACTAATAAATATTTCTACACATATATCAACTGATACAAATATTCTCTCCTATAACCCTAGAGGAGGGAACCATGAAAGCCCTAAATACTGGGAGAGATGGATAAATTGAATGTGACAATTCCCTGGAACAAAGATAAAGGATACGTGTAAAGCATCATGTACTCTTCTGGGCTGAACTGTGTTTCTGCCTGTCCCTCCAATATATCCTTTAATTTTGTGATCCCCGTCTGCATGAAATTCCATCCTTCCTCCAAATCGATAGTTTTCATTTGATTAACCGTCATCTTCTCCCAAAGCTCTATACTACAATCTGCAATATCATGAACCCAATTGGAACATAATCACACTAAGCATAAATAACAGTATACAAAAAATATAAAAAGTGATATGAACAACAATTTAAACAATACACAAAAAGGATCGCTGCAATAAGATTTGTCAAGTTCTCGTTCTGTACAAATAAACATGAACTGCCATATCAAATTCCCCCTGACAATTAAGGACCAAGTAGTTAGGGCTAATCCCACATAAATTCAATTCTAAATTCTTCCGATATAGCGTAGCCAATATACGCTAAGCGTGTGTTCTATAAAGAGAAGAAATTACGAAAGCAAACAAAAGATTACAAACTATACATCATCCACGGATAATCGTATAAAAAGGCCAATGTTCAGGTAGCGCCAATCTAATAATATAAGAAGAAATGCGTACACAATTCCCGTACGAGGAATCATACGCGTGCCTCGCCTGTGATGAATCTGAAAACAGGGTTTTCACGATAGTTGTAAAAACCTAGGAGGCTATGGTGAAAATAGTTTCGATATCAATGTGATACGCGAAAATATAAGGATCGAATTTGAATGTTGAAACCCTATGAATTAGGAATTGCAGAACAACCAAGGCAGAGAGTGTAGTTACATACGGACGGCATATAAACTGAAATTATTTATTTATTTTTATTTATACCGACCAACCAATTGACGGCAGAGTTCAGAACAAGTGAACAACCAATTCCTTGCTCCATGATTTTCCCCATTTTCAAAAATTTATTTTTCTCGAATTCATCTTTAATTATACATTTCATTAATTTTTATGAAATCTACTAAAATTTTTAATTTTGTATCTAAATCAAATAGGGGTTAATTGTTGAAGGTTAATTTTTTTGAATTTTATATTATGGAGGCGTTCTTAATTAAGATTGTAATGAATTTTAAAAATCTTTATAAATTTAGGTGTTCTCAATTGATATTTTAATGAAACTCATTAAAATTTAAGTGTTCACAATTGAGATTTTAATGAAATTTAATGAAATCTTTTAAAATTTAGATATCCTCAATAACTAATGGATTTATAAAAAAATTATTAAAGGGTGTTTAGTGGAGATTAAAATCGGATTAAAATTGAAAAATTAATTGTTATTGTTGACTTATATTAGTCGAGTATGACACAATAACGACTATATCTTCGATTTTAATTGGATAGGTGTTGATGCCCTTATAAAGAGATGATGAAGTTTAACTTAACCCTCATTTTTCTACCTATTGAGGTAAGACATTATGTCCCCTTCATCTCGTGCTCAAAGAATATTTAATTACATGTATCAGTTGCACCAATATTTAATTTATTTACCAAGACACTATGCAAGACGTATGTAGTTAGACTAATTAATAGATGATAATACATTGCAGAATTTAGGACAAAACAATGGTCTTTATAAGTATTAAAATCACAACACAAGGAAAATTTCCATCATAAAGGCAACAAGAATTACAAACGATCACCTAGCTTCATAAATTTCATCGAATATATTTTCAATATGTTCTAATGATAATGTACATTAAATTCATTTTTAAAAAAAATCAAAATAATCCACTTCATAGAAGATGTTTGTTTATCGGCACTGCATGATGTAGGAGAATTCTTCTGAAAATCATTGAGTTCCTTCAATATCCATTTTGAAGCCATAAATTTACCATTTTTAACTGCAAAAACTAAAAAAAAATGAAATTAAGAGAAATTGTGTGAGCATGTGGGTTGAGGGTGTGGTAGAAAAGAAAAATTAACAATTGCGATTTTACGTTTTATAATTTAAGATAATTTTTATATTTAAACTTAATCGACAATATATCTATTATTATCACATTTTAATTTTTTTTTGAAAAAATTTAAATCGATCCAAATTGATATTCATCTATAATATATTAAATATCACATGAAGTGAGAATTGTTTTTTGGACGATTTTAGTCCTACTACAATTTTAATAATTTCAATAGTACCTTATTTTTCGTTTTTCAATATATATTTAATTGAATATTAATTATTAAACATGCACGCAAATAAATAATTG
>CAIGRQ010152329.1:0-24313 GCA_903798375.1 Fraxinus sp. D2006-0159
AGTTAGAATTTTAAATTCTTACATTAGTTGAATCTGCACACTATGCATTATGGGTACCCATTGGATTTGATAGCGAGCATTTTCAATGGTTAATGGATTTCATATATTTTTTTGGACATTTTTTTTTTTTGTATGTATAGATGACTTCCTCACATAGATATAAAATTTCGGAGAAATAGCGCATTCTTGCACAAATATCACATGTCAGCAAGGGGTACCACACACTGCATATCTAGTTGACGTCTCCATTGGTAATCTTTGGATGATGTTGTTACCATCGCAGATCCCCCTAACGTCGATGCTCCACTTCCATGCCGATCTCGATCGTTGAGGGTGAAGATGCCTCGTGCTAGCATGAGGACTTCTTTCACACGCTTTGATCATAAAAATGTAAGAGGGATGTGTATTTAGTTTAAAATATTGTCAGAGTATAGCATTGTCTGTTTGGAAAAATATTTGCAACGTCATTTTGTGTACCGTTCTTAGGTAGATTTTTGGTCGATAGTAAAGTTCAATGATTCGATGTATTTTGAAAATAATGGAGTTAGTCTCATGTTTACTGTTTTTCTTTCTTTTTATAGGTTTATCTCTCTGTTAGTTAGGTGGGCTTTCATTCTTCTTCAGTGAATTGCTTTTGCGGTCGGGTTCTAGATTGGAAGTATCAGTCTTTGTCCGAAGAAATTCAAATATTTCGTTTTGGTATTATGTTAAGATTCACATGGGTGGGGTGGCCATGTGATTGGTGCTTCAAAAATTATGATTATAAATAATTTTGTCTCGTGAATTTTTTAATTTATACCTTTTTTTAGCTAGAATAGTAGTATTGTTAACAAATGCTGAAATAAGAATGGAATTATTTATAGATATTTATGTTGATGACAAGTGCCCTTTGTTGGACTTTCTAATTATCTATATATAAAATTCGTACAAAGAACATATAAAACGATTGGAGTGCATTTACCTTAATCGTCAATAATTGTTTTATTTAACTTTTAAGTTTCAATAAAAAAAAATGAACGAGTCCTACACAAAGAGTTCCAGTTTCGAGGTTTTAGTTCTCTCCATTTTTGTTGGATCAAAATGGTATGCGCGTTGATCGCTTCTTTGACTTTTTCATTCTATTTTTGTGCCTTAATCGATGATCAGAGCTTTAGTTCTTATGTTTGAGTTCTTGTCCAATAAGATGATTTCTCTGAGGGCATCTTGCAACATCTCGAAATGATTTGATGATGTAACAAGAGTAACTTCCTCTGTTGATTCTAGAGTAACGTATGTCGAAAATATCCGGATATTATGACATTGAATTGGTAGGGATTAAAATTAGCCTTTGTTCGATCTCTATTTTTTCTCTTCTTTTTCAACCACAAATTCTTCAATAAAATAATATTACACACAATCCAAAAAAATATCCTTCATTTTTAACTACACATTTCCCATCAATCTACTATTCCAAAATGCATTCTAAGCAAAGTTTAAATAAATTAAAGTCAATAATTAATTTTCACCACATATTTCATGTGATCCACAACTTTTTAACCACATATTTCATTTTTTTTAGTAAAATTTACTGAAAATCTAATTTTAATCATCACCAAACAGGGACTAAGTCTCATAATGCTTCTGGCGAGAAAAAATTATATTATTTCTTTAGTTATAAAAATAAACATAATACTTTAATCAAGACCAATTGTTCTACATACCCTCCCAAGAAAGAAAAAAAAAAGTGAATAGTTGACTACAATAATATTTTGCAGTGATATCAAGTACTTATAAGTTGTTGATCTAACGGAATATATGAATATTAAGTTGAGTTTTGTACGGTATGTGAATAAAAAATATGTTTGCCAAAACTTAAATTATACAATCTTAATTATAATTTAAGTTTTGTCAAATATACACTAAATAATAGCTTATATGGCACGTCTTTGAATTCAAGTAAACATAATAATTATGATTTTGCTATTTGTACATCGAGACTGACACACCGGTGTATACCCACCTCACAATAGGGGGCTACTATCAATAAAAAAAAAAAAAAATCACGGACCCCTTATTGTGAGGGGGGTTGTACACACACTATGATGTACACAGAAAAATTCTGATTTTTTTTTTTTATTATTTGTTAAATCACGTCCAGTAATGTCTAATTTACACTTTCGCAACACACATGTATAATCATTACAGTTTACCGCAATCAATACTTCTTCAAAGTTTATTATATGTAACTAGATTCTAAAAACTAAGGGTTCATATGATATGTATTTCAATTTTGAGTTTCGAGTTCATATATATATATATATATATATATATATATATATATATATATATTGGTTCGTATAATTTTTTTTATGCTTCCTACAAGATTGAACCCAAGCATGGCAGCAAGGCATACCTTTTGACTTCAAAATGAATTGTTGAGCCTAATTCCATTCGCCAGTAATTAAACTTTCCACCATAGCTTTTTTGAAACTGTAACCCCCACCTAACTAAACAAAAATGTTGGTTTAAAAAAAAACTAATAATGTTGCAACATAGAACAAATTAAACCAAATCCCATGCTTTATTTATTTATTTTTCTCAAATTCAAGTTTGGGTGGGTTAGGCACTTGCTTATTCGAGCTTAGCGATCTTTCGTCGTGATTTGAAGACAAATTTACTCTTTACAGTGTTAAAAAAAAATAAAAAATCATGTAATTATTTTTCCAAGATGAATAAATTTTGGTTTGTATTAAAGCAATACTTGAATCGCACAAAAACTAAGGAATTAAATAAGAATTAACTTTATTTTCTTTTGACCAAATCTCATGGACGGCTGATGAACAAAGAAAAGAAATAAAAAATAAAAAATAAAACCAGAATTTGGGGCGTCCATCAGGGAACTATATAAAATAATTTTTGGACCCAATTTATTTGACTTGGGACGGCGCCCGGTGTAGCTTTTGGAGAGTGGATATTTGTTTTAAAAAAAATAAAAAATACAAAGTATATATAGTTGTTAGAAGGAAGAATGATAATACTAATAAATGAAAATAATAATATTATGTAATATGAAAAGTTTTTAAGAAATTATAAAATGTCCAAGGCCAATATCTTGATTTTAGTAGTATAAGAAATAGGCTTAAGGTCATGACGTTACAACCTTAACTATTATCCTAAACCTAATCTTAGATAGTACACATGTTGTAAGTTATTTTTATTAAGATGTTTAAATTTGAGCTCTCTAAATTTCGTCACCATCTTCTTCTTCATATTTTTGTTTATTTTTTAATAAAGTGTGTGCTGATATGGATAGTCATACATTCAGAGAACCTTACTTACAGTTTTCGCGATTATATCAGCAATGTGAAATTTTTATCCTGCTCACTGGGGGCAGGAGATCAATTTTAATATCATGTACTAGTCGTCAAATTATATTTCAAAGAGTTGATATGAAACAAAGCAAATAATGTTCTAACATTTAAAAGAGTGTGTGCTTTACATAAACCTTTCCATAATATGGCCTTCTTAAAATTTTACCAATTTGAGAATATTCATTGAATTCACTAACCTTAAAATTCGACGAAAACAATGATGAATAGATATAATCAACACAAAAAAGCTAAGAAATAAAAGGTTGCGGAGTTGTCATGAATAATGTTTCTATTGCTTCCAAACATGCCAAGCAAAAGTTGAAATTTTTTCTATATGCTTCCAAATATGTCAAGCAAAAGTCGAAATGATGTGATAAGAATCAAACATATTAATCACATTCATATCCAAAACCCGGCCCCATTTTATTGTTCAGTTCATCTACTTTATGAGACACAATTCCTCATTTGTTGTATGCTTGTCACAAATTTTCCAATGAGGAGATTTTTAATAAACATCACCTTTAGTACTCATAATACAACTAAACACTATAATGAACAAGAATTGCTTGCATTCTACTCAAATTATCTTTAGGTTCAACTAATATAATTATATTTAGAACCCACAAACCATTCTGACCTGGAGCAAAATTTCTTTGAATATGTACTTGAATACATTTTGGATGTGAGTAAATCTTAAATTGGAGAAAAAAAAAAAAAAAACTATCATTTGTTCCTTTTATTAAAACTATGTTTTTTGTTTTTTGTTTTTTTGGAATAACAGTTACATTTATTTCTAAAGAATATAGGGGTGCATTTGATTTGCTGTTTTTAGTTTTACAAAATACTAAAAACGTGTTTGGTCTAATATTTTTGAAAATGCATTTCTGACATAACAAGAGGTTAAACTTATATTATAAAAATTAAAATGCATTTTTGAAGTTTTAAGCGTTTTCACGGAAAATTATATAAACACTCAAAAAATGGAAAACAAACATTTAAAAAAATAATAAAATAATAAAATTCTAACAAATAAAAATTCAAAAAATAAAATTGATAAATTCTAAAAAGTAAAGATTTTGAGGGGGGAAAAATCTAAAATTCTAAAAAATAAGGTTCTAAAAATTTTGAAAAAAAATAAAATTATAAAAAATTCTAGAAAAACAAAAATTATAAAAGTTCGAACTCTTTGTGATTATTTATATAAAAATTATGAAGAAATATTTAAATGAATGTGATAAAAATGTTCTTAGTGCGCGTTATTATTTTTTTTTATTTCCTATATTTCAAATTCAATTCATTACTTATTTTTATTTTATTTTTGTAGGTAGAAAAAATATTATGAGATTCACCAACTTATATATTCACACTACAATTATTCTTATTTACACCACATTTTAATTGCAACAAACATCTCTAAACTTTTCTTATATCATCAACCCTCTATTAATTTTCACATCTTGTCTATGGAGACAATTTTCGTTCAAAATGTTTGTATGAGGGCAAAAAAGACATTTTTTATCGTATTTTTAAATGATCGAAATAAATAACTTGTACAAAAGTTAAACAAAATTTTCAATGCACATCAATACGTTATTTAATTGAAGGTTAATAATAACAATAAGATGAGAAAAAAGTCAAGGACATAAAAATAAAAGTGAGCAAATATTGAAAACCTTTCTTATAATTAAAATGTGGTGCAAATATAAAAATTGTTGTGTGAATATAAATGCCCTAAAATTATTCTATTTTTACCGAATAACCAAATTTCTTGAAACAAAATGTAATAAAACAATTTTTCAAAATTTTTAATTAAACATATTTTCTATTTTTCTATTTTTAAAAATAGACATACAGAAAACTGAAACACAAATTATACATACCCTAAATTTCTCTTGGTAACGGTTCTTTTTCTCTATTGGTTTACATAATGGAAATATTTGGGTATAATATTTAATCTTATGTTCCTTTTCCAATTATTAAAATTCTTCTAGTCTGTAAGCAAAACCCTTATTTCTTGTAGTGTGTCTTTTTCTTCTCTCTACTTCTTTTATTTTAATGTTTTATATTATTTGAAATAAAAATAGGATATAGCTATTATTTCAGTTAAAATTAACATTTTAACAGTGAAGATGAAAATGTTTTAGCAGGAACCAAAATGCTACAAAATTAATTGGAGACAAGAAAGTTGGAATATGATCAACACTCTCACTAGCTTATCTGTGATGGTAACTCGAGAATGTCAAATGTAGGATAAAAAAAAGTGTCAAAATAGGTGTTTGACATACAAAAATGAACAACATAAGAAATGAGAATGTATGTCAACAAGGACGTGACACTTATCGAAGATAAATTAAGAAAATGACGATTTAAGTAGTTATAATGTTGTTTAAAATATAACTTAAGAAACTTTCGTTCATAAGAGTGATCCGATTTTTGTAGAACTAGTAAAAGAGGGAGCGATAACTAATACTTTTTGGGGTTATAGGAATTTAGTATTTTGTTTTGCATAGATTTAGCAATGAACACAACGTGAAGTGGAGTTGACTTATGTATATCAAACTAAAGATAAATCAACTACAGCTGAATACAAGAACTTGTACACTAAATTTTTGGCAATCACAAACTTTCATTTGATAACAATTCTCACACGGAATTCATACACACACAAAATAAAACATCACATTTCCAGTGAACTAATAGGCAAGGTACACATTGATCTGCAGCAAAGTCTCAACTCCATCTGTCTCATGCTGGTTTGTGGCTGGGAAAGTTTTCACAGTGGCAAATCCCTTAGCATTAACATACTTCCCTGTGCCTCCCATAATGGCCAGATGGGATTCGGCAACCGCGGTCCGGTGGACCCCGAATAAGCTAAGACTATCAGCATAACTTCCACTGGTAAACATTACAGTGAATGCCATTGTTTGGCTATTTCCATCTTCTGAACTTGCTATGTAAAAGCCTTGTGCTTTTCCGACCAGGCCTGATCCAAGGTCGTGCCCTTCTGTCAATTCGTCGTTGAATACTGTCATTGTCCCAAACATTAGTTTCTGGAATGTTGTCCCGGAAGGGAATTGTGCACTGTTCAGGGCAGGGAACCCGGGGGAACCACCTATTATGTTGTTCCCGTTGTTGTTTTGCATT
Organism: Fraxinus sp. D2006-0159; assembly: GCA_903798375.1. Classification (NCBI taxonomy): domain Eukaryota; kingdom Viridiplantae; phylum Streptophyta; class Magnoliopsida; order Lamiales; family Oleaceae; genus Fraxinus; species Fraxinus sp. D2006-0159. The sequence goes on from CAIGRQ010152329.1 coordinate 6,495, forward strand.
ACGTTCGAGGTGAATCCGCTTAGGCCAGTGAGGAAGGGAATGTTGTTGTTGTTGACAATTCCACCGTTGGCATTGTTTGTTGGGATGCCATTGTTAACCGGGAGGACGGCACCATTAGGTTTGGCGAAGGGGACCTGGCCGCTGACAGCCGGGTTGGCTACGACACCCGTCACGGCAATAGCCGAGGGGCGGGACCCACCGAGTATGTCATGCATGAAGAAGGAGAGTGTATGATCAGGATTCTCCATGCCTGAAGCAGGACCACTTCCCACAGGTGCACCACCAACAGCAACAGCACCACCACCACCACCAGCTCCACCAGATACTGGTGTTTCCACAGGATCAGATGCCTCAGGTGGCACCACTGGGGCGGCCACCTCCACTTCCTCATCAAGGATTCGAGCCGAGGCTGCACATGTTAATGTGAGTGCTAGAATGAGTAAAGGGATGAAGCCCTTGAGACGAAACACTGAGGTTGCCATGAATTCAAGAATGCAGAAATCTTTATGCTATCTGATACTTGAGAAATTGTGTATTCTGGAATTGAGTTGATAGAGAACAGCTTGCGTCTGTGTAATAAATACAGCAATATCCATGGAGTTGATGAGATGGATTAGGTGCATGAGTTTGCAGTGTAGTGGGTATATTTGTTGGGAGTTTGTAAGGACACATTTAGACATTAAAAACATATAGATTAGTTAGAAAAGAGAGAATTTTATAACTCAGGTAACAACTCAAATATGGAATTTGATTCTGCAACATATGATTCTATCTGAGACTGTCTATCATACAATATTTTGTATGCACAGCACAACAGAACAAGTATATAATACTTGCATATTTCTCATATTGCAACATAATTATTCAAGAAAAAAAGTAGTGCAACACGGTAATAGATTAGACAATCTTTGCGATTGTAAGTCGAAGTACAGCACAATTACGAAAATTTCACATTTTTTTACCGTAAAGCTAGTTTTGAGGGGCGAATTTTGTCAACTTACTATTTTACTCGAAGATAGATTTCCCATTTAGAATTTCTGAAATGTATTGAAGTAGTACATTTTCACCAAAACAGCAAAATTGTACCGCATCTTAGGGACATTTTTGAACTACTATTCCAGTAGAGTTGTTTACCAATCTTATTTGTATACTCGATGAACATAGAGAAGTAGAAATTCTCCCTACAGAAAAAAATGAAGTTGCAGATGTGAGATATACACCAGAATGAGAGCTGAGAGGTCTAAATATATGTTAATATGCCATCAACTGATCCATTAACTCCTCAAATCCATTCCTTGAACACAGGCTTCCATTTACTGACAAGCAGCAAAGCATTTACATAGTTCTCGTTGAAACTATTCCTTTAATTTTCACATATGCCTGACTCAAATCATGGCTGCCATTAAGTGGCACGAGGAATATTTTCTCATAAAAGATATAAGTCCGATAACCACTGCCATTGACACAGTTTAACCAATAACTTGGGAAATCGACTTCATATCACACACAATGCACAAAATAAGAATCCCGAGCTAAATATTGTAAGCTCCAAACCCTCGAATTTACAATCAATCATCGCAAACTACAGAAATTCTGACCTTGTACATTATTTCTCAGGGAGAAGCTTTTGGCGTCGACTTCACCACTTAATTGTAATACACAAACGAAGTTCCATTGCCCCATCAAAAATGGCCAAAGAAATGTAGGCATCAATGAATCAAGCAAATAAGCGACATGTGAGATTTGAAGATAGGCGAGTCAGATCACATTGCCATAGCATCATAAAAACTATTCTACAAACTATATTTAAACAACTACTACCACTAAGCCAGAAAGACACCATCAGAAGAGGTAATATCAATCAAAAGCCTAGCAACAACTTCACGATCCTCACAAAAAGATTTTACCAGGGTTTCCCACAAGTCTAAATCTAATCTCATATTCCTCTTCTCCATCTCCTCTAAAACAAAGCACACACCATCCATTTTCCCACCCTTGACCAAGCCAATAACCAAAGAGCAAAAAGTTTCCATACGAGGAAAATGCTTACTGTTTAACATCACATTGAGAACCTTCAAACCTCCCTCAAAATCCCCAATTCTGCAGAAGCCATCAACAACCATCCTGTAGGTAGCGGCATTCGGCTCACAACCCCCAACTTGCATATCAACCAACACTTTATACCCCTCTGCAGCTTTACCTTCTTTACACAAGTAATTAATCAATATATTATACATAACCACATCTGGTTTTACCCGTCTTTTCTTCATCTCAACAAGCAAACCTCTAGCTTCGTCAATCAGTCCTCTCCTTGCAAGATCACTCATTAACACACCATAATTTACAAGTTGAGCTTTGCATCCTCGATACTCCATATCAAACATCAGTTTCTTCGCAGAATTGTACTTACCCACAGAACATAAACCTTCCATCAATAAAGCATATGTCACAGCATTCGGTTTCTTCCCCCTTTTCACCATATCTTCAAAGAAAATTTTAGCCTTGTCGATATTACCTCTTTTACACAAAAACCCAATTTGACAATTATAAGTCACGGCAGTTGGCTCCACCTCTCTCTCAAGCATTTCATCAAACACCTGTCTAGCTCTATCCCACTCACCCTTCTCAAGCCACATTTTGACCATAATATTATACGAAACAGAGTTCAATTTAAAACCCAATTTATAACCATCCCTAAAGAGCTCAGTTGCATCAATAACCCGATCATTACCAACCAAAACATTTAGTATCGTATTAAAACTCTTAACTGTTCGAACGCAGTTATACAACCTACCCATATCACGAAACAGCTCAACAGCCTTATCTATCAACTCAGCCTTGCCAAAATGCTGAATCAAAGCAATAAAAACAGCCTCTTGACATTTTATATCATATTTTCGGATAAAATCCAAAACGGTATCAACGCCTTCAAAATTTTTCGCACGAGCCAGCTTGTATACAAGTGACGCATAAGAAGGGTAATCATGCTTGAAACCCATTTCATAATATTGATGGAAAAGTGAGAGGGCTTCTGCCGGGTTTTCGCATTGTTTGAGATCATTAAGAAATGGGATGGGTCTACGAAGCTGGTTTCTTGAGGGTTTATGAGGCCGTTCACGGATAAGTTTTTTTCTGGGTTTATTATGCAAAAAGCCATGGCTGTGATAAGATTGTGAATGTTTGGAATTTAACAGTGTAAAATAGTGAAATTCGACGGAAGATTGAATCTTGCGGCGAACTGGTTTGAGTCGTGAATAAATCATGGAAACAAAAATTCGAACTAAAATGATGGCAACCCTTAAGCTGGACACTCCTTAAAAAGTTGCTTCATTTTTCTTGATTCACACTTCACAGTAGGAAAAAAAGGGTACAAAGTAATTTTAGAAGTACGATTAGACAAAAAAAAGTTACTTAAAAGCATGTTTGGTAGTGCTCAAAAATCAATTAAAATTGAAAATATAATCGTTTTTTAGTTTCACTCGTCTAATAAAAGTCAACAATAACGACTAATTTTTTAATTTTAATTTGATTTTAATCTTTACCAAACACACTCTTAAAAGTCACTTATTCTAACTTCGCTTGTTCAAAATGAATTTTTTTTCCTCTCACAGAAGAAGAAAAAGAAATAAGCTGGTGCATAAAAATAAGCTTTTCTATTGCATTCCTTAACAATTGAAATAAGTTCCAAAGAAGAATTAAATAAATATGGAAGATATTTTTGTGGTTTCAGTAAAACATAATCCACCCTTTGTGAATAAGAATTGAAACCCTATAACAATTTCTGCTAGACCAACATATTTATCTTGAGAACTTGTAAATACTTTGCTACAAAATAAGTAGGCCAAAAACTCTGTTGCGTATGCTAATTCATTCTATTATCAGGATAATTGTCTCTGTCTCCATATAGATCCATCTTAGGACAAATGGTTAGAGAATTAGTGACCACAAGTCTCGACTGGCACTATTAATGTACTACGCTTTCGCCCTCAATGGACTTGAAGCTCTATTTCCAGTGTGCTCAGAGGGCAACTGCGTTTGCTTACTTGTTAAGAAGCTTTTTGCATAAAGGGACCCAAAGACGATAGCCTGACAAATAAAATACGAGCAAAAATGCAACCAATCAAGAATCTGACAAAACATTTATAGCGTGAATTAGCCGTTATAGTATAGTATTAAGAACAATACTGTGTATCAATCATGTCCTTATACTATGGGTTAAGATTTACACTTACAGATCCAATACATTGTTCCACGCTAAGTGGGTGGCCAAACCATACACACGATAGCAGAATGCTCACCAACTGTATTAACAAGTAGAAAAGTCACAAATAATTTGTGAGTAAAAATAGAAAGAAGACGACAAGGCCATCTTTTTAAATGTGTTTTTCTTGTCAAATAGCATTGGAACTTGTTTTCGTACCTGTCTCGTGGTCATTATGGTGGCGAAGGTTAGAGCACCGAAATTTCGGATTGTGTAAGAAATAAAGAATTGGCTAATTGTTGCAACCTGCAATATAAGATTACGTAAAACGAACTAGGAGGGATTGTGACTTCATATGTTTGCAGGATGTAGAATCATTGCAAGTTAGTACTAAGAGACATGAACTCAAACAGATTGAAATTCGGAAGAAAAGAAAATCTTTACTTTCATAACTTACAGTTGAGAGGATTGTAATGTCAAAGAAACAATCCTTGTGCCGAGAAACAAAATCTATTGCCATGAGAAGATTGCCTTGTAAGATTAGACCTATAAACAAAATAAATCGAAGCATCAAATCACTGAGTTGCACTATGAAATAACAATCCAAATTGGTCAAGACGTATAAACCGATCTCAAAAGAATGACCTTAAATTATTAGAAGAGATATAGGATCAACCTTTTCCGACGGTTGGAGCTAGTCAATATCAAAAATCTATAAAAAAAAATTTATAGCTACAAGACAGGTTTAAGAAGTGCAAGAAATGGGATACTGATTGAAACATGATCTTACCAGTGAAACTGAGTATACATGAACATACTGTTGTGTAGAATATCTGATTTTGTATCTCCATATCATAACCTTTGAAAAGTTTATCCTGGAAAGTACTTGTGAAGCCGTCAAACCTGCAAGGGCAAGTTAGCAAGTAAAAGTTACCAAAAAAAAACCTGTGTGTAACCTTATTTTTTCAAGGTTAAAATAATATCTAAATTTTATACGTAGTTGCATTCAGTGCAGCTCATGATTGATCTGTCAGTTTTTCTTAGCCAAACTGCACTAAGCTCACGCTGAATTTTTTCATGCCCAAGGATATCTTCCATCTAAGCTAACACTTACATTGGTTGGACATGGGTACACTACTGGTTTTAGAGACGTTAGGATCTAGGTGTGCAGATACGTGGCTCGCCATTCCTGATATTAGTAATCTTGTATAAAGATGTTCTAAAGACATTATACGTAAATTTGTGAATAGAAAAATAAAACTATAGTTAATTTCAAGAGGAAAAATATTTTAAGGGGGCTCATTTTTGAGAGTTCGTCGGTAAATTATAAATATGGCTAGTTCTTTGGATTTATTCCCTGCATGCCTTTTCAAGTAACATATGCTACCCACTCAAATTTACTTTGACAAATAAAGAAATGAAATTATACAAATGTTCCAAAAGCTAAAGGGTAGGTGAATAGTTAATAGCATACCCAAGATAACCAAGCATCAAGGACACACCCCAAACTGTGCTTTCCCTTCCTCTGCTATAAGGACTAATGTCACCTGCAGCCTTCAGTTCAAAGAAGAAAACCATTCATCATTAATTACTAAACAAACACGTGAAATGTAGTAGTGACTAACACTTATACAAAGAAACAACAATGGACTAAGCCTATTGGATCTGCACGGCCGTCCTAATAGTACCTATAAATGACTTGTTTTTGGTAATATATGAAAATTACCATATGTAAATTCAGGTGCATGATATAACTAATTAAGAAAATCTAAATAAAAAGAAGGCGGAATCAAAGAAATCCATGAACAATCTTATAGTGCTTGACAGTCATTTCACTTCCAAAAATTGAAAGAGATTCTAACCGGGTATAAAATGAATAATGAACACCCAAGAGTCACTAAAAAGGCAAGTAGATAATCACGCCCATTGTACTTTTTTTGCATGATGACAGTGCCCCAAATCTGCATCAGAACAGGGGGAAAGAAAATTAAGAAAAATGGAGAAAAGCTAAAAAAAATTGTATTGTACGTAAAAGTTAGCAGAATTGCAAACACAAATAAATGAACTATGAATCCAAACCAACCAGGAAGATAACTTCTCAATTTGATAAATAATCAAGAAGATAACTTCTACGAGGCACAGTAGTGATTTGAATTGGCTTGATTAGATTAATACACTATGACTTCATATTTATTAGGATCTAACTTCTAGCATACCTCACTTACACATGTAAACTACAAAGCAAGTATTGGAATTGAATTATTAGCCATTTTAAGACTTGAGATTAAAGGAGGGTATCCAAGAGATACTTTTTATTTTCTTTCAAATAAAATATGCCACTAACTTTTTTTTAGCTAAACTCTTGATTATTCAAAGTTGCACTCCATAGTGATTGATTTGATTTTTAAACCCCAAAAACTATTGTAGTTCTTAGGATTTTCTTATGTCAGAATTCTTGTCTAAGAGTAAACTAATCAACATTGAACTAAAGCCCTAGCAAAATGAAATTAAGCCCTTGTTTGTCTACTATTCTCCAAAAACTCTCTCTCTCTCTCTCTCTCTCTCTCTCCCTAAAACTCATTTTCAATCACACATTATCACAATAAAATATTTTGCACGTAAATTCAAAACTTTTTCATAATTTTTAACCAGACATTCTCCAAAAAAATATTATTCTAAAACTCATTTTTCCCAAAAAAAAACTCTTTTTAATGGGGCATCAAACAGGGGCTAAATTAAGGATGCTGCTAAACATAATATTCAATCTTATAGATTTTGTGGTCAACTTTGTACTCTCCATTTCAAAGGCAATCAAAATGCAAGTATGATTAAAGACTCTGCAAAGTCATAATAGTGGTGTCGAATAAAACTAGGTCAAGAGAAAAATTTACACAAATTACATTCATAAGCAATGAATGGAAAAGGAAATTAATGACCACAAAAATTGCCAAGTGCAGAAGATGGGACAAATTTCCTCAAGCAAGGACAAATATTGGGCAAACCATAACAAGGGTAAAGAAAGAAGACCAGTGAAAATTAGAAAATCCAATTTAAGCAATCGTAACAAAATAATGAGAATTATTAACAGAATGGTAACTTGAGTTCTCTACTTCTGTTTCCTCAATAACTGTATTACTATCTTACCATTACAGGTATCATTTTGGCACACTTTGCCAGTGTCTGAACTGGGAAACTGACATATTTAAGGGCCTGGAGCAAGTAAAGCAAGAAAATTTCATGTTACGCATTTTTCTTTACACCTTAAAACTCAAAAATAAATACAAAATATCAAATAAGTTCTAACTAACTAAAAGAATATGTTTATATTAAAATTTTGAAAACAAATGTATATTCCATCTGTCCTTCAGCAGAAGGGAGCACAGCTTACCTCATACTGACATGTTGTAGTAAGTATATTAGACACTGATACCACACCATACTTGTAAAGTGGAGCAACAGCATCCAGGGCCTTCCCGCTCGCCTAGAGAAGAGAAGCACAGGCAAAATAAACTTAAAAATAAAATGCGAAAAGCTCTATGACATCTAACACATGCATTTGGCGAATTATACCCGCCTTGCAGTAAGGCAGGCAGCAGGACAAGATCATACTAATATGACCAGTTTTAACAGGTCCAGGGCACTTGAGTTCAATGTGAGAGCTTGGTAAGAAGTAAGAAAACTGATGAATCAAGCATTAAAGCGCAGTTACCAGTAAAACTCCTGCAGATACAGCAGATGTTGTAATGCGGTTACAGAAGACAAGAAACAGTGAGTATTTAAAGTACTCTTTATGCGGTCCATATGGAACTCTCATAATCTTTTCCTGCAGAAACGAATTTCAATTAATTCATATAGAAATAATTTCGGTTCCTGAACCATAATAAGACTAACAGTTAAAAACCATGATAATAAAAGATTTTTTATATCAAAAGAGCAAATTACTAAACTACGTAATACTGTTACGACTTTTTTTAGAAGATAGATAGATAGATATGCCAACCAGAGATCAACCATTTGTCATCATTCACATGAACCTTTAACAGAAAGACATTCAAACAAAGCATTCGCATGATGAGGCACAAATAGCATGGATGTAGATATTGACTGTGAAGGAGAAAAATACTCAAATTCCTTATTCAATAAGAAATAGAGTGCATGATTAGCATATATAATCCCCTGCGTTCTTCTTTACCATCTTCTCATTAAGAAATAAGCAAAGTGACCACACTGAAAATGCAACATTTGGATATATTATCCCTTCATCTCAAGAGATTTTCTTTATCCATCTCTTAGATATACTAATCAACTTAACCACTTAACTCAACTAAATCTGATGCATGACAATCATATTATAAATAGGATATAATTTAGTTCTTGAAACATGAAGAAAGTTGAAAAACTCGAAAATAAAAAACTCGAAAATTTGTAGAAAATAAGTTATTGTAATAAATTGATAAACTAATAGTGTATAAAGCTTTTGTTTACATAGGAAAAATAATTCCCTAATCTAACCAATATAAGAAAAATAAACAATGTTACTAGTAGGAAAGAAAACTAAAATTCTAAAATGAAACAAAATTCTAATATAATAATAACTAACTTCCATTTTTTTTATAATAGGATTGTTTTACATAAAAATCATATCTAACTGTGGATAGAGGAGAAAATGGGTTCGACATGTACTTGAGAGAAGGATGTCAACCTCTTTCAAACATACAACATGGATTTTGGCAATGCAATATAGTTGGACTCTCATGTCGATCCGAATGAATCATTATTTTCGCGGAGGTAAATCTTTGCCTTCTAGGCAAGAGGAAAGCAAGTTACAATTTTTTTACCATTTAAGTTCCTGGTTCTAGGCTTTTATTGGATGGTTTAGATCCTTTGAAAATTCTATTATTCCTTTCAACGATCCTTATTACTCTACAAGGTGATGTCCCGTATAGTCATATTCATGTTGAAATGAAAGGTGATATGGGTAAGAAAAACTCATTCATGCCCTTGCATAGGAGGTTGGGACACATCCCCAAGAGGAAAATCCGGAGGTTATTGGNTATTGGATGGTTTAGATCCTTTGAAAATTCTATTATTCCTTTCAACGATCCTTATTACTCTACAAGGTGATGTCCCGTATAGTCATATTCATGTTGAAATGAAAGGTGATATGGGTAAGAAAAACTCATTCATGCCCTTGCATAGGAGGTTGGGACACATCCCCAAGAGGAAAATCCGGAGGTTATTGGGAGTACATTTTCCTCTGAAATATTATTGTTTGGGTACGACCAGACAACTATCATATCTATTAATATCTTTTTTTTTTCAAAATATTGTTGTTAAATTTATCCATCTATACTTTTCGTGGAACATCTCTTCTTCCACTCTACTCTATCAAGAACCATTTCCCACAGTTAAATGAAAAAAGACTCGTGCCATTTTATTTTCATATCAGGATATTTTACTTATCCATCTATCCGTGTTATTTGAATGTGTACGAAACATCTAGCCAATTTTTCAGCAACTTATCTTCAAAGTGTTCAAGGAAAGGTACATTAGCCAATAATACCAAAATCATTCTTCAAAAAAACATAAGAGTAAACACAATCAAATACGTGAGAAGGCTTTTAGAAGTATGTGCATGCACAGGCACGGTCCCTCTTTTTCAAATTAACTTTCATAATAACATTTGGGTGGTTAAATATATGGCTTTTAAAAGCACTTAAAAGCATGCGTGCACATGCAAAATTTCTCTTTTCAAATTGAATGCTTGCCTTAACTTTTTAAGTTGCTCTAAAATGACATTAGTTTTTCTAAAATAAACAAACTAAATTTTACAGCATCATTGTTTTCACAAATGAACCCAACTTCAATTTAACGGTAGCCGCTAACAAGATCACAGACACAACTAGCACATGAATCAACCATCAAAACCATCATTTCCTCCAAGAAAGCCCTCAAAATCACCACCACAGCACCCTGATATCAAAATCAAGACCTCACCAAAATCTGAAGTCATGCTTAGATTTCAACCAGTTATCACTCTCAGTCAACTAGAAACTAGAAAAACTCATAAGATTAGCTGAAAAAAACTAATGCATTCAAATATACTTTGTTTCATTGACACTCCCATTTATAAAGCTAATAGGTACACAGAGAATAAGAATATTTTGGAATCGTGATCAGTGAAACTAGTGAGTTAGGTTGAAATTTTAGGAATGATGGTAACTTAGAAGTGGTAGGTGCACATGAATCTTTGCTCCTCTTTTGAGACTCCTTTTCTGGAGATTCAACTGATTTGATGTTTCATTTATTCTGAAGCAGTAAACAAACTTAGGCACCCATAACCCTTTTTTTGTAATATGAGTTGGCCCAAAAGATAGAAAAGCATAGCTTATTGATCACGAAGCATGCTTTCTTGGCATGGCATAGTCAAGCTTTGAAAACAGTAACGAAAGAATGCACTAACTATGAAAGTACCCTTATCAGTATCGATATTGCAATATGTACCAAAATTATGCACTTTAAACTATAAAACAGGTTAATTAACCGACCTTTAACTCTATATACTAAATCTTTACTCTATAGGCACGATACCGTTCATTCTCCAATAGCAAATAATCAAAACCCAGCAAGGTCATCTGGATGACCAAAAAATAATTTTATAACGAGATTCCAAAAACCTGATTTCCACTGTAACCATTGCTCTATTGTGATGTTTATTAGTTATTTACAACTGAATACACACATGAATTTAAAAAAATAATATGTAATTGGCTTCAAAATAATGACTGGTACAAAAGAGAGAACGTTTACCTGTAAGACTCCATAGACAACGAGGGTGGACATGATGCCAGTCACGGCAAAAACCACTTTGAACAGTTTGTTCTCTTTCCATTGCTTCAGCAGCTCCGCCCGTGACTCCGCCATATAACATCCACCTCCGCCTCCTCCACCACCCCTCTTCACCACATCACCCACCCATCAAAAAAAAATCTTTAGAATTAATATAAATTCACCAAAATCAAGAATGCAAACACACACATACATAAAATCAACAAGAAATGTGGGAAATACCCGTAGTACGAAGTCGAATTACGAAATCAATTCAGCGAGAGAGAAAATTTGATCCGATATGATCGGCCTGAGTTTCGCCGGCGGGTTTTTGTCTAGATTTATATAACGTTGTTAATAGTACGATGAAAGCCACGTCAGACGGGCTGGGACCCACTGGTCAACGAACATTTATTTTGCTTGATTTACCTGAAATTTTACGTTAATAAGGTGCGTTGCACAACAGCAGCCAACGTTAACCGCTGGATATAGATAAGGTCAAAACGTTCGCTTTCAATAAGGAATGTCAACTCATGTGCAAATCTAAATGAAGTCATTTTTCAAAAGATCTTGCAACGTAGGCGCTCCCCAGTAGGGGCCGCCATGTGTCTCCTAGGTAAAACTTTATGTAAATGATTTGGTACATAAAGATTAATCATTTTTTAAATTACAAAGTGAACTTTAGTAATATAGTAAGCCCTGTTTGGTACGTATTAAAATTTTTATTTTCATTTTTTTACTCATTTTTAACCACATATTTTTCAATAAAATAATATTTTTCATCACATTAATAACTTTTCTTTCTTTTTCAACCACACATTCTCCATCAATCTACTATTCCAGAATACATTCTTTCAAAATAATGTGGCTCAAACACACCAGATAGGTGTTTAGAATTAATTAGAGGAAACACAAGATTAAAAAATCGAAAAATTTTAAAATATGTGACTTGTGTATGACCACTAATTACATAACAGTGATATTATTATATTTAATTAATAAATATATTTAATTATTTAACTAAAACCTGATTTTTGCATTAGTCAAACTTAAAATCTGATTTTTGAATTGGTGTAAACCAAACACCTTAAATATGATTTTTTCCCTTTTTAAATTACAAAGTGAACTTTAGTAATATATTAAGCCCTGTTTGGTACGTATTAAAATTTTCATTTTTATTTTTTTACTCATTTTTAACCACATATTTTTCAATAAAATAATATTTTTCATCACACTAATAACTTTTTTTTCTTTTTCAACCACACATTCTCCATTAATTTACTATTCCAGAATACATTCTTTCAAAATAATGTGGCTCAAGCTCACCCTTAGAGGATGTTTAGTGGGGATTAAAATTAATTTTTTAGTAGATTATGATAAAAGTTTTTAAAAATGTTGGTTGAAAAGTTGTGGGACATGAAATATGTGGTTAATATTGATTATTTGACGTTGAATTAGATTAAAATCAAATTTTAATTCGGACCATACAAGGGCTAAGCTTTTATTATTAAATGACTGGTTAAATTTATTTTTATTTTAACGTGGATGGGGTAGTATTTATTTATCACTAAAACTTGACATGATTTTCCTTTTATTTGCTTACGGGATATATTTTTTTTCAGAAAAACAACAAAAATACAATGAAAATTTTATGGAAGGTTAAAAGCTTCTCATTGAAAGAAAACTTTTTACGGTCACGTAGAATTTCACTCGTCCAAACCTTCTAAATATATTGCGGCCTCGACTGATATAGTAGAATTTCTCGTTACAATCATTATAGAATCACTCACCAAATCATACAGTGTCATCTAGATAGGTGTTTTAGCACCAGAAATATGACATGATATTTGATAGACTGGTTCGATTTTGATAAGATTTGAATTGAGGAGTATCAATCGAAATTCTGCTAAAGAAGGGAAAAATAAAGTTAAAATCATGTTCATTGAATCGTCCATTGTTGCAAACTTGCGAACCAAACACGCGCATTGTTCCTGACTGCTGATCTTCCAAAAATTTATGATGTCTGATTCTGCTACTATATTCAACTGCCATTTTCTGCATCAATTCGAAGAGAAGCATGTTCCAATATTTGAGCCCTTAGAACTTGGTAGTTTTCTGATCTTTCTCGAAGGAAGTCTTCGCGATGTAGAGTTCCTAGCAATGAGTAAATCGACACTGAACATTCACGCTGCATCGTGGGATTATAAATGTATGATCTACAAAGTGGACAGCTTGAATGTGTTTGAAACCAAGTATCAATGCAAGAAACATGGAATACGTGAGAGCAATTTGGTAAATGCTTCACCCATTGGCCTTCTTCAAATTCACCCAAACAAACAGCACAATCTGTATTGCTTGGACTAGATTCTTCATCCTTATTTTTCTCGAACTGAGTTATGGGAATTGAGTGCATAATATAGGACTCGAGTCCCCGGCTTTCGTACTGCAGGGAAGGAGAAACTTCAGGAATCTCGTCTAGGCGTTGCCTTTGGACTGAATTTCTCGACAGATTTATTGCAGGAAACGGCGTGCATTGTCGTCGTAGAATCCTAGAATAACTGAAGAAAAGGAAAATGATACAAATCACAGCAACCAAACCCGTAACCCATGGATTCCAGTAAGAAGGTTGTGGAGAAGGTGTTGGAGATTGGAACATTATAAAAACAAGTCTGTTTTCTGAAATTTAAGAATATATTAATCAAGAAAACATTGTTTTTCTCGAGAGATCAAACTTTGTTATAATTCTGAAGAAGTCTACAATGATCAAATGAAACGGCTAACATCTATTACAGGTGATTATTACTAAGAAAAGCCAAAAGAATTTGTCCTAATCTATAAGTTCAAAGGAGATAACAAGAAAGACGTGGAATATACGAGGGAGTCGGGAGCTTGAGTTTTTTAAACTGAAGTTTTGATCATATGAACTCCTTTGTCTTGACATGTGACAGCTAACTACGCCTCCGTTAGTAAATATAAGATGTTTTATGGGTCGATAGTTATAATAAAATGGGTATTTTACAGAAGGAACTGGATTTGATAAAATCAAGAATCCAAGTCACCGAAAATCAATATCAAAATAAGATTTTACACCTCCCCCAGACTCGTGCATATAAGGATGGGAAGGATGATCTCTTCCGAATTTTCAGTAAAAACTGTGTCTCTTGGCTAAAGGAATACAGCTATTAACATCTGTCGTAGTAGACATCATTATACCATTGCGTAAGCTAGATTCCAGAGGTACATTTCGGAAAATTAGCATAGGTAGAATTTGTGAAGATTCACAAGACATCTGAGCACAAGGCTGTGAATCCAGTGATCTAGAAACCAGTTGTCCCAAATTTGATACTGGTTTCTGAGCAAACATCTCATGATCATAGCCTTTTATAGGAGATGGAGGAATCTGAAAAGGCTGAACCCGGGGAGGATTCTGCCACCTAGGTAGGTCCCAGCCACCAGAAGCGGCCTGGCTTCAACAACAGCCTGGAGGAATTTTCCCGTCTGAGGCAGAACTCTTCCCGTGACAAGGTTGTCTATAATCAAAGAGGCACGATTGATATTTGGGACTCCAGTAGTGACCTGACCGGTTGAAATCATGTTCATGTTTGAGAGTTCGGGAGATGATACTGCATCAAAAAGAGAATCAACTAGAGACGAAAGACTATTGGATTCAGTTATGCAAGAATTTGCTTTCTGGGTTTTACAAGAGGATTATCGACATGAAACTGTGGAAGAATGTTCAAGCTTTCGGTTGATGAAGTTGGCATAGACTTTTTGAGTAGTGTCTGAAGTTGGTTTTGAGCTTCATCTCTTTCTTGAATGGTAATGTTTAGGAGTTGGATCAATTACTTTACATATTACTTGTTCTTCCTTGTTTTCTTGGTAGCTTCTACTTTCGATTTCTCAAGTTCAAGAATCGCGTACATAAGCTTCTGATTCAATTCATCAATATTCTGTCAAGAAAAAAAAAATAAAAAACAGAAAATCGTGTGAAAAAACGAAAACAACAAACATTTGTACATGATTATAGACATCATATCAGAATCAAGCAGTAAGATTGTAATGTAAAATCAGATCAAATACTTTTTTTCTAAAAGCTAATGGAGTTCAAGTATTTCATGGAGGACTAAATCAAAGTTATAATTGGATACCTAGCCTAAAAAAATACAGAATCATGTGTGTGGATAATTTCTTTAAATCATTGATGTTTATTACATCAGAGAATTGCAACTCAGCAAGTTCAGACTGTGACATGTTTGCCCTAGGAAAAACAATTTTACTGCTATACTGAAAAAAGGAAAGAACTTGAAAATATGTTACTGAAGTTACACTTGGGATATGCTTGGTATGCTGAGAGGGAGATGACTGACTATGACCACAAGGCCGCGTGCACACACAAAATCCAGTAATGTACCAACATACGGCTGGACAGGATAAGGAACATACATTTTACACGACTCTCTTCCTAGATCATGCTGACTGTTGCGTACCAAATGCGTTATCAAATCCTAACTAAACAGTGTTAACAGCCTTTAGTTTTCCATCCAACACACTGACGCGGAATGCATGGCGCAGAGAGATAGATTTCATAATAGTATGATAAAGAAAAGCACCCAAAATGCTTCCAAAAGACAGCATTAAAAGATATGCAAATTGCAGGATCATAGAGATAGATCAACATGACTGGTATTCATCAGATCAAATTTAGACACATCATATGCTGTTAAAACTCACTTAGCTTCCATTAAACACATCATAATCTCCAACAACTAGCCCCTTGAACAAAAATATGAGCCACCTAATCATCAATTACCTACTTCTTGATAATTCCATAAAGATACCATTTCTTCCATCTCTCTTCAACAACGGTGAAGAAAAAATAATTTTGGGGGAAAATCGGAGCTGAACCTATACATCACTGTGATCACTCCCTTCTGCTTATTCTTATGAAAAAAAGTCCTTTCCATTCCTTGAGGAACCTTGTCTTTTATTACTGTAAATAAAAAAAAATTCCTAATATTTTCCCTCCAAACACACATTCTCACAGACAAGCATTTCTTTCTCAATAACAGCCAACAAGTCAACAACCATCCAATTAGATTATTATTTGTTACTCCTTTTGAGGGGGTTGTGTTACTTTTTTCTGTCCCCAGGTGAATTTGAGAAGCAAAGATATCCATTACGCGGTTTTTTTAGTTACTAGTGAGGAAAACGTGCGTTGCACATTAGTGATTATTGTCTACAACCAATTAATTCTTCACCAAATGAACACGCTTATTTTCAAATCTATAAATTTACAAATGCAACTTCTGTTTCAAATCAAACCAGATAATTTCAGCTTCAAAACTATCCTAGTAATTTCTTTGGGGAAGTTCCTGTGGCACGGTATTTTGCAGCCATTTCCTTTGTCTTGAGAAGATCTTCACCCCGTTTGGCTTTGGTGATTGCCTTCTTCTCTTCTGCTGCATTGTGAATGAGAGCAACCTTGTTCTTCGTTTTTTCTACATATTCTGCTTTCTTTTTCTCCAGTTGTTCCTACAGGATTTAGGCATTAATATTAACTGAAAATAACGATAAACCTACAAATTCTGATCATTAAGATTTCAGCGCAGAAAAAAACTATGTAAAGCCTTGGGATTTGTTTACCTCAATCTTCTTGAGCTCAGCCTCTAGACTTGCTTTCTTGTTGTTTTCCCATGCTCCAATGGCAGATATATTTCTCTGAGATCTGCCAATAATTTCAGATTTTCTTGATTTAGTAACAACTCATCAATATTATCCCATTAATCTTTGGGAAAAACACGTATGGAATTTGAATAAATTCTGTGTGCATAGAATGTTTTGTCCGATCACAGAAAATAAGATTATGACATGGAATTGCTCAGCACGAGCATGGACGTAAAGACCACGTGCAAACAAGAGAACAGATTTCCACCTTCAACCAAAAATGTCACGTTAGACAATGTAGGATTATTTGAGACATTCTCCACGGAAATGTCCTTGAGAAGACACAAAGAAATCATCGGAACACTAAATAAGATACAATGAAAAATACATCTGTCTTTTATTTTTATATTTGGGAAATACCTGTGCAATGGCATATTCACACAGGCGCTTAAGCCCCTCCAAAAAATACTGATTGGCAGCTTTCAGAAGATCTTGTGCAATATCCAAAGTGACATCAACAGAACCTGTGTATATGTACCTGCAAGCACAAAATAATTTAGAATTAGCATATTAATGAGAAGAATTGCATTATAGATGCAGAGTTGGAAGGAATCTTGAAATCAATTCACCTCATCATCAACTCAAAAACATCCCATCTAATGTTTGGAATGTCTATGTTCTTTGCTTCTCTTTCCTGCCAAAAAGTCCAAAGGATTTTAGAGAACTTATAGACCAATTAAGCACAAGAATGTAACAAATCAAGTCTATGCAATTCAAAAGATCATAGACTGGTTCTGTAGAATTCGTGACCCTTTAAATGTGCCACAACTACTGAATTTCAAGTTTCTTTAACTTGTATATTTATTGGAAGTCAATGTTTTCCAACCTGCACATGGGAATGTGTAAGGTCCAAATCACAGATCAGCTGCAAAAAAAAAACCTGGACAAAACCATTCAACCAGAAAGAAGCTGTTATTGACACCTTTTTTCAATATATTTTTTTGTGTCCCAAGCCATAGAAAGATCTGGGAGCACAGGCACCCAGATCAGAGCATATTCCACATTCTTTTAAAGCCATATCTTCTCTATATCCCAGCCTACCTATTGACAGCACATAATTTCAATT
>CAIGRQ010152353.1:0-14261 GCA_903798375.1 Fraxinus sp. D2006-0159
GCCAATTGATCGCTGATTTTTTAGTATGCCCGAACCGAGTTTTATAAATATGCTTTTAATAGTGAAAACATGGTTAACTAAAATTTACTGCCGAAACAGAAAACTTTGGAAGAGGAAAAGTTCTATTGATACATATGAATTGTGTATTGTTGTTTAGAAGAAAATAAAAAATAAGGACACGATTTTTCGATCACGTTAATTTTTTCTCCTTAACGTGTGACGTGTGTTCCTTTTCCTTATCTTGATTTTCTTTTCAGATACATCTCTAATAACAAAAGTCGAGGGAATCGAACGAAAAAGGTACGTCGAAAGGTAGAAAATATGACGTGTGCACGATAAATATCAAATTTCATTTTATGATGATCGGTGCCATAATGGACAAATGATGACACTCTGTTGGGGGACATCTAGGCTCGTAGGTGCCCCCTACAAATGACGGCTCCCTATTGGAGGACGCCTACGAACAATAGAGGATCACCATTTATTCATTATAACAACAGCCTTAAGTGTTCTTTCACTTAGGGCATATAGCATCTTACACGATCACAATTTTTTGTCTCGTTACCACAGTTAACTCAGTGCAACCATCATTTCTTGAATGCAGCTAAGGTTTCATATCGTGAATCAACATTGCTAAGTTTAGGAGCCAACTCTGATACTACTGCAGAAAATTGGGTTTTCTTCTGAAAATATTTTCATATTAAATAGTGCATCCCATTTTTTTTTTTTTTTAAATAAATCCATTACTATTTTTCGTCCTTCAAAGTATGAAAATATTTTTCGTTACTATATAATTGACACGCGTTTGTTTTGAGTCTCAATTAAATGGTGATAGAAAAACCTGAATACATTATATTTCGAAATTAATGAAAACATTTGTAGTAAATGTTGGGCTCCTACATATACATCAAGTTTGACATCGCGTGAGTTGACATATTTTTATCTATTGACTTTAACAATATTTTTTCTAATCAATGATCAGATTTTCTACACATAAGGAATGTCAAATTTGATGTCAACAAGAAATGTACGAGAAGCATAATTAGCCCCTGTTTGAAACCCATTTTTAGTAGAAATAATTTTTAGAATAGTGATTGATGTAAGAAATGTGTGATGGAAAAGTGATGAAAAGTTTTTGATTTGTGTGTAATATTATTTTATTGAATAATGTGTGGTTGAAATGAAGAATGAGAATGAGAAAGAGAAAAAGAATGAAAANGAAACCCATTTTTAGTAGAAATAATTTTTAGAATAGTGATTGATGTAAGAAATGTGTGGTGGAAAAGTGATGAAAAGTTTTTGATTTGTGTGTAATATTATTTTATTGAATAATGTGTGGTTGAAATGAAGAATGAGAATGAGAAAGAGAAAAAGAATGAAAAATTAAAGGGTGACAAACGGGGGCTTAGTTGGTCTCACCCTCACACATTCTCTAAAACAGAAAGTGTGTCCGAACAGGACCGTGATCCACTGGACCACGACTCCAATCTTTTGTCATTTCTTTTACTATATTAATTATTGATCTAAAATTATAAAAAAAAAATACCAAATTGGACGTGAATAATAAATTAATAAATATATCACATAATGAGCAGATTTTTTTATTTTAATATGGATTTTATAATAATTTGAAGTCAACTTTAAATAGAATCAATTATAGTTAATTATTTAATTTCGTACCAATTTGGTACACTATTGACTTCCTATTTAAATTATTACGTATAATTGAGCAAAAGGCCTGCATATTTGTAAAAATTTATTAATGATTTGGTTGAGAGAATAATTTTTTTTATTAAGCAAACAAATTGATTAATTAATATAAGGTTTAATTAATTTAATATAGATTAAGAGGCTTAACAATATTTCTTAATTACCTAACACTATCGACTGGGATTTTTTTTAATTAAAAAATAAACAGTGTATGCACACCATCGAGTGAGACCGCAAATAAAATGACACGAAATGAAGATGGCAAATTTATGTCCAAATCAAATCTTAGATTTGGTTATCTTTGTCGTCATATATTTTTTTAAAAAGTTTGAATGGTTTGTTAAATTATATGTGTAGATTTACATTTTACTTACGTTATTGTTTGATAGTAACATATAAATATGTTAAATACTCGTGACGAAGTATATTTTATCATAAACCTTTAGCAGCCATTCAAGCTCTAATCGAGATTCGAACGAGTTTTGTGTTATCGCACGATGACTTGTTTCGATTTTCTTGATTTTCTATTATCGATTTTTTTCACTTTTTAAATAAATGAAAAAAAAAATTGAGTTGTAAATGTATTAACAAACTAGACATTTCCATACGTTGAAAGTCGTGTTCTTTAGCCCCTGTTTGGTGCACATTTTTGCTTCAATAATGCATTTTTTTAGTTGATGTGATAGGGAATATGTGGTTGAAAAAGAAGGAAAAATTATTGATGTAATGAAAAATATTTTTTTATTGAAGAATGTGAGGTTGAAAATGAGTAGAAAGATGAAAATGAAAAAAATAACATGACTCAAACATGGACTTATTTTATTTACTAGGTATATTATAATTTATATATATATATATATATATATATTTTTTTTTTTGTTTTTTCCAAAATCCAGCCACGTTAAGAGTGAAATCTCAATTTTTTTATAAGTAGCGTGTGATTTTAATCTTGATAACATCCGTCTTGAAATTTGACTATTTATATGAACTCTATACGGTTCGAATTACTTGTTTGAATTTTTCGATTTTAATACCACATAAAGTCTATGAGTTTCATCTTAGAAGTTCAACATTATTCGGCAGAATAACTCATTGAATCTCTGTTTGTTGATTATTATTATTATTATTATTTTGATATTTAAGCAATTTGAGTTTTTGTCTCAATATTGCACAATTATAGAGAAAAAAATGATAAAATTTTAATTTAGCAAGTGGATAAAACAATGAACTAATTGTCATTTGTCAACGTATGAACCTGCCTCACTTGCTAATATGTTGTTCACTATAAATTCTAGTGCTATGTAGATTTAAATACAATACGCATGATAATAATAATAATAATAATAAAATCTTTTTCCGTAAATTATATATCTTTTTGTCGATTTTTCGTTACTTAATAATGAATTTTGTCCTCTTTGTTACAAACTTGAATGATGAGGTTAGTATGGAGGAACATGCATTTGCATATTTGAAACGTTTAAATGGTCGGGGTTCGAAGAAAATAACGTAACTTTTGCATACGGTGTCCATTTTGGGCGTATGATAGATTTTGGGATTTTGAATTCGTTTTTTGAGTCAAATCGGCACTTACTGTTTCTTAGTTTATTATTTTCAGTATTTACTTATTTTGCTTTGCAGCTCAACCTATTAAGGGACTGCTAGGCCAGTGGGTTATCTATTCTTTTAGTATTTAAGACTCCAAAACGTCTTGTATGATTTTTTGGTTGTTCATGAAATAAGAAAAAAACGTTTATTTTCTTAAGGTGCAATCCGATTGTTAGTGTGTTGTAAACTCGATCTACATCATTGAATCAAATGAACAAATCGTAATAATTTTGAGTTCCTTCTTAATTTCTTTTTCAATACATTTATTGTATATAATATATATTAGTTAAATATATGTAATTTCTTTATGGGAACTTATTGCTAAGATTTTTTATGAATGCAACAAGATAATGCTCTCCATATACTAGTTAAAATTTCCATATGATTAGGAACGTACTTTATTGGGAGAGACGTGGCTACTTGGAGCGCCTAACCCAACTCGCACTCCACCCAACCCAAGCATATTCTTACTCAACACGTTTCGTGAGGTGAATTATGTAACATTATAAAACATAAACTGTATTATGACAGAAAAATATTGATTATTGTAATGTTTGGACAATTTAATACTACGTACTAAACATGCTGAAAAGATATCACCAGATACCTCAAAACACTTGATATGAGACGATAATCGAGACATTAAATAATGTGTGTTATCTCGGGGAGTAAGGCTTCTATGAGCTCCTAACTCCATCCGCCACACCACCCTACGCAAGCATATCCCTAAACGTAGTCATGTCAACGAGTCGAGTTGAGTCGAGTCGAGCCACGAGCTGAAACTCGAAGCTTGGGTTCGGCTCGAGCCAAAAAGTTTCGAGCTTTTTTTTTTTTGCTCAAACTTAGCCAAGTTGCTCGGCCAAAAAAATCCGACTTGACCTGAGCTTTTGGCTAAGTCTTAGCGGGCCGATCGAGCCAAGTCGACTCGTTTTTTTAATTGTACTTGACTAAACAACTGACTGACTGTACGCAGCAGTAGCTGCCTGTAGTCTGTAGCAATTGCTTTCAAGTTTAGCTGCCTGCACTTGTCAAATTGTTTTTATTTTTATTTTTAATATTAATGGGCCCGGCTCGTACAGGTTGGAAATGGCTCGGGCTCGAGCCGACGCCCCAACATGGGACTCGGCCCGAGCCATGAGCTGGCCCGGTTCGAGCTTTTTCTCAGCCGAGCTCGAACCGACGAGCCATTTGTTATCCCTACCTAAACGACATGTTATATAAGTGGATCACTATGTTAAGTCAAAAAAAAATTAAAATCTTTGTCTATTATATTATTCCTTATAATTTTAAAGTATGTACGAGACACTTGAATATGTAAGAAGAAGAGCCCAAGTTGAGTAAATGTTTCACACTTTATTCCATTTGTCTTGTGGTCCAATGCTAAATCCTCATTGTGTCCATTAAAGGCATGATGAGTTTACCATTCCAAGGCTTTTCCATTATGTCTTTTAGCCAACATTCTTGTAATGCACACACCTATAGCCCTATTTTGAGAGTGGGCATATAAACACTGGAATCTGTCCTTTCTTTTCTTTTTCAATTGTGCTTTATTGCAAATGGGATTTTCTTTCATACTTCGATTAAAAGGGATATAATTTCCTAAAAACAAAAAAAAAAAAAAAAAATGAAGTAAAACTTAATTTTTTGATTTTTGATTTTTTGGGTATTTGTTGTGCAACCTCATTTACAAGCTTGAACTTAACAAATTTATTTAAACGCGCATTTTCATTCCAACTGAATTTATTTTTCTATACAAAAAAATTCACATGTAAGTGAGTCGAATATCAAGAAAAGTATTTTTCAGTTTACATAGTGTAAACGACTAAATATTATCTGCCTTATATTCGATTAAATGCTCTAGATTTCTTTTTATTAGTAAGATTTGTAATATGAATACATTTTCGTTCTACAAAAACTTGATTTATTTAGTATTATATAATGTTTAATCATTTTATCTAAATAAAATGTTTCAACATGACATCATTACAGACGGATGCCTTGTACTCTCGAGATTTACTTCCACCTATGTACAAAATTATTACATGATAAAATCCCGATAAAAAATAAATATGATCTTTTACAAATAAGATGAGAGTGGAAGCCAAGATAGAAATAAATAAATAATTTTATATTTCCTTGAGCGATTTAAACTTTGTGATACGATAGTTTATCAATACTTAGTGTATTACAAAAAATTAAAAAAAATAAATTGTTTCAATTATCTATATTCCATTCTCCACACTATATGGGAAATAAAAATAAATTCTCGACCACGATCCAATGGATGGATTTCTTTTTACGATTCCAAGCATGATTGCAATAATTCCTCTCATTATATTATTAATTAATGATGTCCTTAAATTATATTGGTGTTAAGATACAAATTACATGTAAAAATGATTCTTAAATGTAAAGTTGATTAAAGAATCTCTAGCTCACATGGTTGTTAGGCTTAATTTAGATGAAAATACAAATAATTTAGATTTCCACTAAATTAATATTTAGGATGTTTTATCGAACAATACTGGCATGCTCGTATCTTAAATTAGTCATAATTGGATAGAATATTTTATAAGTTTAATTACTCGTACATCTGTTCTATTATTCTATACCATCCATCTATCCATCCATTTGCAGTGGCATTATGTGGTGTCTTATTCGATAGTCAGATAAATAGTAAAAAAAAAGAAGTAAAAATTAAAATAAGTTCCTCAAAATTTGATCCTTCATTAATTATATTCTTATATAATTACTTTTACTTTTCTTAAAAAAATGTAAACTGTAAATTTAATTTGCTTATTTAAAAGTACAGGCGATGACTCGTTGGAGCATATAAAGAAATTTGGGGAGGCATTGAAAGACTAAGCATTAGTTGGAGGCACATGAATATGTGTAGCTTTTGAGTTTTCTTATTAATTTATTTAATCTTACTGCAGTATATTAATAATTTTTGTAGGGAAGTGAGTAAAAGATTCTATTGAAGGTACACGTGTGAACATATGTCATCCTCCTCCTATCACATTATAATATATATATTAGAGCTCTCAACTTAAAAATATTTATATCGATACTTAAAAAATCATTTCTTAGATAATAAAAATAATTTAAAACATTATGTTAGTTACGATTTAAAAGTACACGTTCTAACAGAATATGAATGAAAAAAACATTTACATCGATATTGAAAAGATTCTTTCTTGGATAATAAAAACACTTTAAATGTTATGTTAGTTATATCAACACTTTCGAAAAAGTACTCACATGCATCAAAAATCTTATGTTTATTAACGATATATTCCAAGAACCGCGTAGAAACTATCTTAAAAACAAGTTAATGAGAAGGAGAGGACTAGAAGCAAATCACAGTATACATTTTTGGATAGGTTGTAACATAATCCCTAGCATATATATATATATATACATAATCCCACGGAGCCCCGAAATTTACAGCCAGTACTCACCTCAGTGGTCCTGAGGGGACTTGAATCGGTGATCATTGAGGAGCAAAGTCAAGGCCTAACCCATTGAGCAACTCATCATGATTATAATCCCTAGCATATATGAGCTATGACTAAACCCTATACCGAACTCATATGGAGATCTAAAGGTTATCAAATGGTTGCTCTAACAATGACAATGGGCAAGACTCTGTTCATTTTTTTTTATAACTATTCAGGTATAATAAGTTGGCTTTAATTATGTGAAAATGTTATGGATTAATAGTTATTCAGATGCTATTAAGTGCAATTAATGACATGGAACAATGAAAAAAAATAGTAAAATCGTACATGAGGACGGTCTCACTATACAACAGCTTTGCTATCTAGAAAATAGTCGGTTGAAAGCAAATTCTCTCTATCTTCTCCATATTACCATATCTCTAGTCAATAATTTTATACGAGGAACTACAAAACTCAATCACATGTATATTTACCCACAAATTATCATTTCTTTTGCTATAATTAAAATTAAACTACAAACCCTTTATTTTAACTACTTTGTGCAAGGCTATCGTTTGTAAGGCTCTCAATTTTCTCAATTTTTTTTTTCCCGAATGCTTGTAAATGAAGCTCCCCACGTTTATATTATGATGAAATGCCATCGGATGCTCAGTGCTTTAATAAAATTTAAATAATATTCACTTAACCTACCAAAACGGTGACAACTTGAAGTTTTTTGTATCGTTTATTGTGGACAAATTCAGTATCTTTAAAGGAAACATATATACTTGTGGAAGCTAATTATTGGCCATAAGTATTGACTAATAATACTCGAACTTGGACTATGATTCCTTTAAATTGTAGTTTGATTAGTTAGGCATCATCAACGATGTGGGGATTCTTCAATCAATTGAAAATTGATATTCTGACTTTCTTTAGAAAAAAACAAATTCATTTTTATAGCATTAATATTGAAGAATTTCGAGTAATCTTAAGTTTCACTGCTTGAAATGAATCTCATTACATTTCCTCCTACTTGATTACCGATATATTGGGATCCCTTGATGCATTATTATGAATTAAACTTTTTTTGACAAAACATAAATATGTTTTTGTATAATTACATATTTATTTTATTATACTTTAATTATTTGTATGTACCTCATATATTTTTATCATATGTAATAAAATCTTTTTAGAACTATATTTAAATTAATTTATCATAGCACAATTATTTTAATATGTATAACATGTTTTTGGAATTTATATATTTAAATCACACATTATATGTAATTCTTTTATACGATTTAACATGTCAACCATAGTTATTAAATTCAACCCAAACGTCGACCTGATTGAGGTACTGGGTCTCCGTTTACTGATCAGACCCTTGGATCATTGCTTAAAAATTCTTAAAAAAATGGGATAATTGCAAAAAAAGTCCCAAAGCTTTGAAACATTAGCAGACTTTTCACAAACCTTTTATTGCAGCCGTCAACCATAACTTTTCCAAATGTTGGAGGCGAAGCTCTTTTGAACAATTTCTATCCATAATTTTGTCAATTGATAAAAAATTTAACTTTGACCACATTTCTAGAGTGTTTGATGCACATTAATTAGGAGAGAATACATTTTTTTGTGATATGATGGTGCATATTTGGTTGAAAAATGTAGAAAAATAATTGATGTGATGGAAAATATTATTTTAAGCGAAAATGTATTGTTGAAAATGAGAATGTGGTTCAAACATTAGCTTAATATTTTAAAAATGGGCAAAAAAGAAACTTTATGTTTATCACATTAAATAATTAAATAAAAATAACACACACACACACACACACACACATACAATCGCCCTCTTCCTCTCAAGTCTCAAGTCTCACTCACCCCCACCTCAAACCCAAAATCCACACCGACCACTGCCAACTCCACCAACCATTACAAGCCTCAACAACTGATAATAATGATTCTATTACTAATGTTACTACCTCTGGCAACTCTTCAACCATTATGGTCTAAAAAATTGAGAAGTGGGTTTTTAGAATCTACCAAAAGTTTCCACTTATTTTTGTATTTTTTTCGATTTGACTTTTGGTTAATTTTTCTTTATGGTTGTTGCGACGAATGTGGAATATGGAATTTGGTTAATTGTTGTTTAATTGCTCACTTTGGTGGCTAGAACATATTTGTGATATGAGTGTTCAGCAATTTTGTGAATGTGTTTCTAAGAATTTTCTTACTTTATAAGACTTTTCAATTTCTATGCATTGCTACTAATAGAATTGCATATCCCGCTCCATTTTCAATTTTCTGGGCACTTGGTAAGTTTCTTTGAACAAGAGAAGAAGAAGAGGAACTCGCAAGAAGAGGAACTCGCAATTTCCGGAAGCAAAATAGAAAGGTGAAAGGTCTACTTTTGTAGGGGTAATGCCGACACTTAGTCTCGACGACGTTGGGATTTACCCTTAAATTTGCATTAATTACAAGATTGAATGTACAAGTTACACAAAAACAAATAACCTCCAAACTCGTAGGCCTCCTTTTCCTTTGGACCACAAACACATGGGCTCAGGTTTTTTAGCCACAAGAGTCACTGCACAACCTTCCCCACATGAAAGGAAACCCCAGATTTTGTACCAAGGAATCCTCAAATCATCCCAAAGAACCAGAACTATAGACTAGAGCAAACGAACACTGGTCACCAAAAAATTCCAAGAAATGCAGACCAAAAATTAAGAAATAGAGAGCTATATAACTTAGTTATATGTGCCCACGTTTAAAATCTTCCAAATTTATCCTTAACAACATAAAAGAGCGAGTTTTTCGTCATGCACACGTGGTCCAATTACCTATCGTCAACCATTACGGCGTCGTTTTTGTCCGTTTTCATTTCATTCTCAAAATCCGACAATGAAACGTAAACTGAAGTAGGCTTCGAAATCTTTCAGCTTCCATTTCGCTTCTCTACCGTCGATTGCAAGAAAAATAGCAGTCCAAGAAGTAGAAGAAGAATGAAGCATCAGAGATAGCCACTAGAGATGATATTTGAAATTAGTAGATTGAGCTTTTAGTATATTTTTACGGATTAATTTGTGATTTACAGATTTAATATTTGATTTGTGAATTGTTATAAATAATGAAATTAATGATATGAGAATTTTGACTCAAAATGTATATAAAAAAAATCGGCCGCTCTCCGTGAGGCACAGAGATAGGCCTGCCCCTCGACCTTGCGACCTAACCAATCAGGTCAATCATCGACTGGGACGTTGCCCCCAGACCCCACGAGGGGGCGCTGCCCCTCGACCCCGCGATCTGACCGGTCAGATTGATCACGATTAGTGGCGTTGCTCGAACCCATGAGATAAAATGTCGGCATTGATTTGAAGTTTCATGGTTTCCAGATGGAGGTTATGTTACCTACCAAGTTTTATTGGTTTCAACTTTTAGCAATCGAATTTTTTTATTTTTTATTTATTTTTTATTTTTTTTTTACTTTCAAGTTTTCTATTGAAAAAATTTTGTTAAATAAGATTTAATTAGTGATTTCTTCAAAAATAATCAAAAATCAGTCAACACTATTACGCAACCAACTATACTATGACACGTGCCTTGCACGTGCGCTCACTAGTATTAAAATAAAAGCTTAATCCATGTTTGACAATCATTATTTTAAAATTCTTTAATTCTCACGTTCATTCTCAACCTCATATTTACACAATAAAACATTGTGCACGTAAACTAATTTTTTTTTTCCTTGGCCCCTATTAGATAACCATTATTTGAAAAAAAAAATTTCTACGTACTCATTTTCAATCACACGTTTACATAATACGTAAACAATTTTTTTTTCTATTTTTTAACAACATATTCTTCTAAAAATTACTATTCAAAACATTGTTTATTTGGACATAAAATTGGGGCTTATTTTTTTTTTTTACTATACATTATTTTAAAAATTACTATTCAAAATTCTATTTTCTCAAACTAATGATCATCAATAAACAGGGGCTTGCAAAATATCTAAAAAAGAAATATCAATCTTTATTGAAAAATTCGTTTTTCTTTGGACTACTTTGTGCAATTCCAGTGGTTTCTAAAAAATATCTCGCAAATTTCTCGTGGAGGCTTTCTCTCTCTCTCTCTCTCTTTTTTTTTTTGCATTTACATAAAAACTCTACACGTTATTACGTTAATGTTATGAGCAAAGGCCATCGGATGACACGTGTAACTAGATGCAGCAAGCAATGTACTGCAGAAACACTATGCATGTGCACCCACGAAGTCCAGAATCATGAGGAAATTAGGCGACGTGTTAGTTTCTTATTGGCGGACAAAACGTTCAACCTTAATTTTCGAAGATCAAGAACGTGTATGGTGGTCCACCATCTTGGCCGTACTGTTTTTCCTGCACCTTAACGCCGTCAATTTTCATCTTTATTTTTTCAATCAAACTTCTTTTGCCAAGAAAAAACAAATTGACACCCTATAGATCTATATATACTCACATAAAAGTGAGGCCTATACGGGACTTATATGAATAAAAAGGTCAAAAAAATTCCTCTCCTATTGTGAGGCGTCTGTCGAGAAGGGTGGCAGCGTAGCAGAATTGTTATTATATTTTATTTTGGATTAAAAAAAATAAAAAGACATTTCATCACTTATTGTTGTTAAAAAAATTTAACTCGTGTTCGATAAGGATTAAAATTTACATTTTAATTTAAATCAAAAATAATAATTAATTTTAATCATATATTTTATGGGTTATACAATTTTTCAAACATATATATCATCAATTTCTATAAAAATCAACTGAAAATTTAATTTTAATCTCCACCAAACAACTACTTAGTTGAATAATGCTATTTATCATTATGATGTATGATGATAGAATATCGATAATGTGACCGTCTATATGGAATAATGTGTTGTGCAGTTCAATTTTTATCAAAGAAATGAGGATGAGAGAGAGAGAAATGTGAGAGATATTGTGATGTCACATCATCGATATTCCATCGTTATAATAATAAATATTATTACTTGACTTAGCAATTTTATTGTAACTAATTCTACGTAATTATCACATGGTATTAAAAAAACGAATTATTATATCAATGTCTTGGACTAAAATATTAAGACATTTCTTTCTTATAATTCTAACACTTTATTACATATAATACAACGGTAAATGAGTGTTTATCATCGTGATAAATTTATTGTGAAATTAATTGATCAATTTTCATCAATTTAAAAGGCGAGACGTCTTATAACAGTAAGTATAATAATGAAACTAAATTGAACGTGAAATGATAGTTTTCTTATTCGATCGTGTAGTAGTTAGCTGTGCTACAACTCGCGGGGAGTGAGATTGGCTACATAATTGCCAACTATGGGTCGTCGGCTATCATATGATCGACATGCGTGGATCGATTGCTATGTGATCGACACGGGCTTGGGTACCGATTTCAATTTTCATATTTCAATCCTTAACCAGTTTTTTGGTTTTGTTACTGGCCGTCACGCCCCTTGAGTTCTGTCGAATTGTAAAGCGCAAGGTCTAGTGGTTTAGGGCCTTAACCAATTTTTGACTTTGAAGGCTTTCCACTAGACCGTAGAGCGAAGTTGAGTTATTGGGAGAAATTTGAAGCCGCGCATTGACATATAAATTGCTTGGATTTGTGTAGTTAAAAATTATTTGAAACCAAGTATTCCTTCAAAAGTTTATCTCTCTCTTATACAATCTGCATCAACCCAGTGGCTATCTTCTTCTTCCTCTACTACTTAAGAAGTACGCCACAAAACTTCTAGAGAGCTCATCAAATGTTTTGATAGACCGGGGTTCCAAAGTTACTACCTAGTCTCTGGCCTTTCTCCTTAGTACTGGGGGAAAAGACCTGCACATTACCGTGTCCGGGGCTGCATAGAGTCTCATAAGATCAGTGAAAGTCCGCAATGGTCAAGCGGATCAGTGACTTCGTCATATGCCTATATCATATGCTGTTTGAAGCATTTCGGTCGAGGAATTGTCATGATCTCGGGTGCAAACGGGTCTTCTTCCAAAATCATTTTTCTGCGTATTTCTTTCCTCTTAGATAATGTATCGTCTATCTTCTGGCCATCATTTTCTCCTTCTTTCGTTCCAATCCTTCATAGTATGTAGAACTTGCGGAACCACGACTTTAGGAGCCCCCAAGTCTCTAGCTGCTAGATGCATAACATCGCTTTCATGTTCAGTGCTTCCTACAGACGACGCTAATGAAATGGTTATGAAACAAACATTCGTGCCCTCCTGGCTGTCGAATGTATTTCTGCTACTCGGATAAACAAATATTAACTTCAAAATGAGGTCGGGGCTTTCTCCCCATTGTACATCCGACTTGAGAATTAGTAGAGGATTGGTGAATGTAAACTTAGGAAGGAAAGATAAAATGTGTATTCAGATAACCGAAATTTTTCAGATACGTACCTTTCTTACCTTAGGAGTATTTATAGGTGACTAGAGCCATATAACTATTTGGCGGTTATTGTGCCAAGTGTCACACGTAGCATCTCCCACCACCCCCAAGTTCTGAGTGGAGGACATCCACCTTCCAACAGTTGGTTGTGTCTATGATAACCATTAAATGGTTCCCACCCAAGTCATGACTGTTTTTATGGTTAAGTATTGTGTTGGTCTCTTAGTGGTAGAATGTCTCATAATGAACGTAGAGAGCCTCATAGTAGTAGATGGTCTAATATGAACATAGAGAACCTCATAATGGTAGACGGCCTAGTGTGAACTAGAGAGCCTCATAGTGGTAGACGACCTAGTATGAACATGGATATCTCATAGTGATAGACGATCTAGTATGAACTTAAATGACCTCATAGTCGTAGACACAGTCTAGTAGAACATAGATGGTTTCATAGTGGTTTACGATCTTATAGTAGTAGACCTAATATGAATGTAAATGGTCTCATAGTGGTCGACGATTTCATTATGGTAGACGTCCTAGTATGAACGTAGATGGTCTCATAGTCGTAGATGGTCTAGCATGTAGTGCTCTACGTAAAGTGTCTATCGAGTAGTTTTCACCTTGTTTGTCGTCGTAGATAATTATTAATATCAAAACATTTACTCAAAATTCAATCGTCAAGGATGAAATTCACATGCTAAAATTGTCGTTTGAACTATGATGCGAGGTAAAATGAAGAAAAGACGTTAACGGGAGGGTCAAAAGGGACATACGGCGTAAGTAAATGGATAATATAAGCTCTTGTTTGGGTCACATTCTTTTTTTCATTCTCATTCTTATACTCATTTTCAACCACACATTCTTCAATAAAATAATATTTTCCATCACATCAATAATTTTTTCTTCTTTTTCAACTACATATTCCCCATCACATCAACCAAAAAAATGCATTCTTTTGAAAATAATGTGCACCAAACGGGGGCTTATTAATGTTTTCTAAATTCCACACCGCGAAACCCAATAACATTTCAACAAGCTTCTACACAGAAAA
>CAIGRQ010152387.1:0-12790 GCA_903798375.1 Fraxinus sp. D2006-0159
TCAAT
This sequence comes from Fraxinus sp. D2006-0159, assembly GCA_903798375.1. Classification (NCBI taxonomy): domain Eukaryota; kingdom Viridiplantae; phylum Streptophyta; class Magnoliopsida; order Lamiales; family Oleaceae; genus Fraxinus; species Fraxinus sp. D2006-0159. Next base: position 6 of record CAIGRQ010152387.1, read on the forward strand.
TCTAGGAAACAGAAAAGTCTGTCATATGATGTCAAGTTCCAAGAAATATCGGGATATTTTAGCACACAAAAAATCTCTTTTGAAAATCATACGAACTTCTTTGTAACTAAGCACTATAGCAGATACCTCACTATTGCTTTCAATTTGACACAAATATAAGAAAAAAAAAAAAGTAAAGCGAAAGAAAAGGTCTACAATATTGCTGCACAGTTACTTCTCCGATATTTGCCTTTGTCAACTGGAACACCGTTACAACAAATTAATGTGCCAATTTTCTAAGGTTCTTTACATATCAAACACTTTCCCTCTTCTGGAATTATTTGCCTGCTGCTCATCTGTAGAAATCCCGAGATTAAGGGATTGATTTGTATTGATTATGTTTGATTATATAACCTTATTTAGAGTAGGCAATTTTTCCTTTTTTTTCCATATAGCAAATTACCTTATTAGTTCCCTCTCCTATACTATATATTGGAGTTGTACTATTGTAATTAAACAAGTGAATAAAATCTTTGTGATTCACGTTCCAATTTACATGGTATCAGAGCTAGAGTCTGTCATGACCTAGCCATACAATCAATGGAGGAAACCACTACTAACAGCAAGGAATCAACAACCTCAGAAACCCTCAACAGTGAGGTTGAATCCCTTTCCACCATGGGTTCAGGTGGACTCGATAACACCTCATTCCAACTCACGGTCGAAAAGTTGAATGGAAAAAACTATCGAGAATGGGCTCAGTCAATAAAACTCATTGTCAACGGAAAGGGGAAACTAGGATATCTTACCGGAGAGAAGAAAAACCCGCCTCAACCGATGCCGGACTTCTACAAAAATGGAGCTCGGAAAATTCAATGGTGACTGCGTGGCTAATTAATTCCATGAAACCTCCGATTGGCAAGACATATCTATTTCTCCCGACGGCAAAGGATGTGTGGGATGCCGTTCGAGACATGTATTCAGACGCTGAAAATTCCTCCCAAATCTTTGAAATTAAAATGCAACTCTGGCAGAGAAGTGACTGATTACTACCTGGAGATGTCGACACTCTGGCAGGAACTCGATCAGAATGTTGATGAAGAATGGGATTGTCCGGCTGATGGTGTACGGTACAGGAAGAAGATAGAAAACGAACGGGTATACGAGTTTCTGGCCGGACTTAATAGGGAGCTAGATGACGTACGAGGAAGGGTTCTTGGCTGGCGACCCCTACCATCACTTCGCGAGGCCTTCGCCGAAGTTCGCAGAGAAGAAAACCGACGAGGCGTGATGCTTCGAGAAGGGAAGAAGTCTGGGATTGAAGAAGAAAGTGGGTCTGCGTTATTTCTAAGGAAACTGGGCTTGGTGGGTCAGCCCAATTACATAAAAGTCATGGGTCAGCCTAACTTCCTAAATGGCCAGCATTAAATGGATAAAAAGGGCATGGATCTATAGAAACAGACTTAATTTCTAAAGGAACACCCACTAACGGGTTAGGCCCAAAACAACAAAGGGGCCGTCCTTGGTGTGATCATTGCCGTAAACCGGGCACAAAGAAGACACATGTTGGGATCTACACGAAAAACCAGCTGACTGGAAGCTAAGACAAAACAACAGAAATCGAGGTTACCAAGCAGTTGTTGATCCAATCGAAGAAAAAAATGCTACTCAGGGCGGTGTATTCAATCCTAACCAAATGGAGCAATTATTCAAAATGTTTTCAAAGTTCCAATCTTCGGGTCCGTCTAGTTCACTTGTCTACAAAGGTAATTTTTTAAGAGCATTACATACATTTAGCCAATTAACCAAACCTCCTTGGATTATTGACTCCGGTGCATCTGACCATATGACGGACTCCTACCATCTTTTTTCCACGTATTCCCCTTGTGCTGGCAATATCAAAGTCAAAATCGCAGACGGCTCACTCTCACCAGTCGCAGGGAAATGGAGTATTCGAATCTCTACTTTTATAACCCTGGAACATGTTCTTCACGTTCCAAATCTGTCTTGTAACTTACTGTCAATTAGCCAGTTAACGAAAAATTCCAGTTGCTCAGCAAATTTTTTTCCGTCTTCTTGTATTTTTCAGGACCTATCATCGGGGAAGACGATTGGCAATGCTAAAGAATGTGGGGGACTCTACTACTTTGAGGAGGCTGATGTGAGTAAGCGAAATCAAGTTGCAACTTGTGATTCTGTTTTTATTCCTAGAGATAATGAACTTTTGTTATGGCATTTTAGAATGGGTCATCCCAGTTTTCAATATTTACGTCATGTATTTCCTTCCATGTTTTCGAATAAAAAGACATGTGATATCCAATGTGAAAATTGTGAGCTAGCAAAACACTATCGTGCTTCTTTCCCAAAATCTACATACAAGCCATCGAAACCATTCACCTTAATTCACAGTGATTTATGGGGCCCTTCACGAATCCCGAGTCGAACACACAAAAAATGGTTCGTTACATTTATAGATGATCATACTAGAATCTGTTGGGTTTATCTCCTCAAAGAAAAGTCCGATGTCCGAACTGTTTTTCTAAATTTCCACTCGATAATTCAAACACAATTTCAGACACAAATTCAAATATTACGTACTGACAATGGTACAAAATATTTCAATCCTAATTTAAATGAATATCTCAAAAAACATGGAATAATACATCAAGTTCTTGTGTTGAAACACCCCAACAAAATGGAATTGCTGAACGAAAAAACAAACACCTTCTTGAAGTAACTCATGCCTTGATGTTCACCACAAATATGCCTAAATTTTTTTGGGGAGATGCCATTTTAACATCTGCCTATCTCATCAATAGAATGCCCAGTCGTATTCATTCCTTCAAATCACCTCTTCAAATATTTCAAAACTTCTTCCCCAGTTCCCGTCTTGATTCAAGCTTACCCCTTCGAGTATTTGGTTGTATTGTTTTCGTCCACATTCATCCTCATCGTCGGAGCAAACTTGATCCTCGTGCACTTAAATGTGTTCTCAATGGATATTCCTCTACCCAAAAGGGCTACAAATGCTATGATCCATCCACCAGAAAAGTATTTGTTAGCATGGATGTCACATTCTTCGAAGAAACTCCCTACTATAAAACGTCCTATCTTCAGGGGGAGAATCTGAGTGAAGATCGGTTCTCAGATAAAGACCAATTCTTTGACGTTAATATCTCCCCTACTGAACCTATCATAAACACTGAATCAATCCCTCTTCCTTGTCCTAACATGCCATCTACAAAAGTAAACTTAAACTAAGGGGGAGATGCAGGAAAGCAAGTTGACAAGGAGATATTAGTTTACTCAAGAAAGCCAAAATTGAAATACAAAGAGACTCACGTTTGAAGCACCAAAAGAGTTAGAACCGATGATAGCTCCAGATCTTCATGAGTCCTCAGAAAGGGATCTACCTATTGCTCTCAGAAAACAACCTCGGTTATGTACTTTCCACCATATCTCAAAATTTGTTTCATATAACGCTCTGTCTGCAGGATTTCGCACTTTCTCTTATAACCTCGATAATACAGAAATTTCAAAGAATATTCAGGAGGCCATGACCATTCTTGAATGGAAAAAAGCAGTTTTGGAAGAAATGCAAGCACTTGAAAAGAACAAATGGGATGTGGTAAAGTTACCAAGGGGGAAAAGACCCGTTGGGTGCAAATAGATCTTTAATGTAAAGTACAAATTAGATGGGACAATAGGACGGTACAAAGCTCGTCTTGTTGCAAAAGGGTATACATAAACCTACGGCATTGACTACACAGAAACATTCGCTCCTGTAGCAAAAATGAATACCATATGTGTTATCTTGTCTTTAGCAGCAAATTTGGATTGGCCTCTCCAACAGCTGGACGTTAAGAATGCTTTCTTAAATGGGGAATTAGAAGAAGAGGTTTTCATGACATTACCTCCGGGCTTCTATAAAGGCGAGGAAGAAAATAGTGTGTAAACTAAAAAAATCCTTGTACGGTCTCAAACAATCATTGAGAGCATGGTTCGAAAGGTTTGCAAAAGTATTGAGGAATCAAGGCTATCGACAAGGACAGTCAGACCATACAATGTTCTACCAACTATCTGACACAGGGAAGAAAACAATTCTAATTGTATACGTTGATGACATTATACTGACCGGAGACAATGTCATAGAAATAGAAAGGCTCAAGAAAGGCCTAGCCACAAAGTTTGAAGTAAAGGACTTGGGCATATGTGATACTTCTTAGGAATGGAGGTGGCCAGATCAAAGAAAGGTATCAGTGTTTCACAACGAAAGTACATCCTCGATCTTCTGACGGAAACTGGCATGCTTAGCTGTAAACCAAGTGACACACCGATAGAAGCAGGAAGAAAGGTAGAAAACATGGGAGAACCAGTTGAAAAGGATCGATATCAGCGATTAGTTGGCAAACTGATCTACCTCTCACATACTAGACCCGATATTGCATTCGCAGTTAGTGTGGTTAGCCAACATGTGCACTATCCAAAGGAAGTCCATTTAGAAGCAGTATACAGAATTCTCAGGTATCTCAAAGGTACTCCCGGAAAGGGACTCTTTTTCAAGAAAAATGAAAAGAGAGAAGTAGAAGTCTTTACTGATGCGGATTGGGCCGGTGCAATAGAAGATAGAAGATCAACCACTGGCTACTGCACATTTGTATGGAGAAATTTGGTAACATGGAGAAGTAAGAAGCAAAATGTAGTAGCCAGAAGTAGCGCTGAAGCAGAGTTTAGAGCTGTCGCACAGGGAATATGTGAAGGACTGTGGATCAAAAAATTATTGGAGAATTACAAACAATGGTAAAACTTCCAATCAAACTCTATTGCGACAACAAAGCAGCTATCAACATCTCACTTAATCCAGTTCAACATGATCGAACCAAACATGTGGAAGTGGACAGACATTTCATTAAAGAAAAGATTGAAGATGGGACTTTATGCATGACCTATGTACCTACAAAAGAACAAACAGCAGATATCTTCACCAAAGGATTACTACGACGAGATTTTGAGGATTTCATTGGCAAGTTGGATATGGTCAACATTTACGATTCAACTTGAGGGGGAGTGTAGAAATCCCGAGATTAAGGGATTGATTTGTATTGATTATGTTTGATTATATAACCTTATTTAGAGTAGGCAATTTTTCCTTTTTTTTCCATATAGCAAATTACCTTATTAGTTCCCTCTCCTATACTATATATTGGAGTTGTACTATTGTAATTAAACAAGTGAATAAAATCTTTGTGATTCACGTTCCAATTTACATCATCTTATTGATTACGATCTGCCATCATACTTTATAAGACTAAGTTACTAACCTATTATCCCCATTCACAAGACAAAATATATAAGCCATACAGTTCACTTTCGATCAAAAAAACATTACCTATTCCAACTCATTAGTTATATATCTAGAAATTTTAGAAGTAGAAACATCATGCAGGCTATAAGGTCGTAAGAACTATGAGAGTTGACAGAATATTCCACTCAGATGTTAGAAAACTGACACTGAGAGGGTATAATCAGAAGGCAGAACCATGAAGAAAGGCTAGTCGTTACGCATTCTATGATTGAAGCAAGGCAAAATGCTAAGGAACTGACAACCACAAAAATATTACACTCAGATGTTAGAAAACTGACACTGAGAGGGCATAATCAGAAGGCAGAACCATGAAGAAAGGCTAGTCGTTACGCATTCTATGATTGAAGCAAGGCAAAATGCTAAGGGACTGACATCCACAAAAATCTCAAAGTTATCTATTTCAAAAAGCCATGCAAGGCAGGAATTACAAACAATTAATTTATTTTGAAGGATGGGGAAACTACTGTTAATACTCAGGTTACAACCAATGCAGCTCGTTTTGAATGAAAAATGTCATTTAGTAATATAAAAATAATCAACAGAGTGAACAAACAACTCATTACTCACGATTTTCCATCCCCGAATTTCCACCAGTCTGGTTCATACCATTTGTGGGACCTGTGAATTCAAATCAAAATACATATAAAGAATAGAGTCAAAAACCAATCTATACCTTCCATTTTATAGAACATTACCAAAACAAAGATTTCAGTTAACTCACGGCTGAGAGAAAACTTCTCCTGACTTCATACACCCGATGTAAGCACGATTCTGATCCAAATGACTGGAAAGCACAGCCCCAAGAGCATCTGCACAACCAAATAATAAAAAAAAAATTGAGAAGGAACAACGTCAAATTCCTAAATATTAAGCATACATGTAGTTCTTATAGCATCAAGAAACTATGAATGGCACATGAAGATTGTAAGAGTTGTTTCTGTTGCTTTTGTGCTTCACGTGTCCCATGAAATGAATCAGATGTCCTTGATAGTGGACACACTTTGGAGGTATCTTCCCTCGGTGACATTAGAAAAATGAGAAGCGAAAAGGATCATCAATTGCGTTTCTTACATGAATAAACAAGCCATAAATTAAACAATTTTACAAATTTCAAAAATAATGATCATTCAAAAAGACAGCTTGCAGGGGCTAATGGGATGGTTGGGTTAGATATACAAGGTAAGAAAAGGTTTACAAATTGATCTGGATCCAACTTGCCCTTTGATATTACAGGTTAAAAATGGGTTGGGCTGAATCTAGATCCACTCCACTCAAAAGAACCATATTGTAACTTTGAATGGGATCATTGACAGAGGGAAAGAGCTCGATGTCAGGCATTTACAATGTCGGAATTGGTGACAGGCTATGATGCACCGACACGGACACACCGACACGCGATTTTTAAAAAAAGCACAGACACGACATGTTACTTAAATTCTTATAAATTCTTCATTCATATAATATAAATTTAGTTTTATACTTGTTATTAATTTTTCTTGTTGAAATCTTTTAAACATGAATATCTATTTGTTATTTGCTAATAATATAAATATAGTTTTATACTTATTAATTTTTCTTATTGAAATATTTTAAACATGAGTACCTATTTGGTACTTGCTAAAAATTTTGAATTAACAATATATAATATTTCAAATATAAAAAGAAAAATGATTACGGTAGAGTGTCCGAGAAGTGTTGATATCGACTCGTGTCCGACACGTATCGGACACAGACACGGACACGCTACCCTAATTGAAGTGTCCGTGCTATAAAGGTGACAGGGGTGAGCGAGTACAAAACTACAAATCAAAATAATGATTTGGTAGTAGAAAAAGACTCATGGACACTTACATCATTAACTGAAGAATCAAAATTAAACTAAATATACTAACATGGTTTTTAAGTTGGAAGGTTTTCTTAGGTCCCAGTATCGAACGTAATTCAACGGACTCTTCTAGTCTCCCATCACCGAGGGTGGCAGTCTGCACAATGAGCCCTTTTTGTTCATCTAGAGGGCCTGTTTACTGTCTTCCAGACTGCAGATGCGGTCTCAGATCGGTTGCATCTCTTTTCCTACGGCCTCCGGATCCAGAGCAGGCATAGTGATTCTTTCGTGTTACAAATTATTGCACTAAATATCAGAAAACCGCAACACAAGCTGCTCTATCAATTTGCAGTTTATCCCACTTATTCTTAAATTGACTTCTGAACCCAGTGTGACTTTCCATAAAAATAGTGGTACTAGCACCGGTCTACACAAACCAACCTGTTCATACACTGAGTACCAAGCCTATTTTCAACCCACAATTCAGATCACTCGCCAACTAATTATTTTGCATGAAGATCCAGGCAGATTCCTTATTCCAGTTTCATTTGCCACCCCAAAAGACCCTATCCTAGTCATAAGCCACACATGAGAAATGGGCAATCTGTAAGAAGTGCACATAAGAATTTACTCTAGCTCTAGAGTGATTGACACTTATGTCTCAAACATGAATCCATGATGTCAAACTCATCATGTACATAAGCCAGTCATTTGAAATGATTCTCTCTTTTTTCTAACTCCAATGCCCCATGCAAGCATATCAATCAAAAAAACCAAAGAAACCTCTTCACAAACCAACCTAATAAGGAAGACATACCAATATTAATATAGTTATCATCATTGACCTTAGCATAGAACTCAGCATCCCAGTGATCCACAGCATGACTGAAGAATAACTTTATCTTCTTTGCTTGCTCCTCAGGAGCCTCCACGCGATCATTCTAACCGGAAAAAAGGATTCAAACATTTGATCGCTTTATATTGCATAAGTTCAAATCAAATCAATTTTGAACTGAACGAAAGTACGGGCCAATAAGGCATTTGCACTGCACACTTACATGTTCATATATATTAAATTCATGTGGCTCAAGGATTTGCTCAAGACGTAAAATAGTGGGAGTGGCAGAGGAGATAGAGGGAGAGAGAGCAGAACTGGAATAGTATAGTGGAGGTCCCAATTTCAAACCTTCAAGACACCACAAAAAAAATCTACATGCAATATAAAATGACTCTAGCCAAAACGTTTGAAACAGAATGAACCTAGGCCAAAGGCAGGGAACTGATACATTCAAAGCAAACTCCCTGAAACTGTTATCTTCCAGAATTTAAAAAAAGTATGTCCAGAACAAAACATGCTCACCTGTGAGCAATGGAGCTTCACATTCAGTCATTCTTCCCTTGCATATCCAGGAGTGGTGGACCACATCCTGTGAGTAGTGCATAAAAGGTTGGACAGGTGAATGGTGAAGCTCCATCACTGACAAGTCAAAGCAGCATATTTTTTTCGGAAAAAGAGAATTCTGAAGGTTAGTCAGTAAAAGAAACCAGTTTGTTATTCATGTGATGTAAAGGATTTTATAACCCCGTTAAACTTTGGCACGCAAGAGTGAAACATACAAGAATTATGAAGTCCTTAGTCTGCTCGTTTTCACTATCAATCTCCCTGTCCAAACTGACTCCTTGATCTGTGCTGCATGACGTTTGAAATCATCAAACACGGCTTTCTTAGGAAATATTTTATTCACTTTTGAATCAACAAAGCAAGACCTTCTTCCTATTACAAATCGTATGACAATGCCTTTTTCTTCCTCCAGTTTTTGAAGAGCAGCACCTGCATTGAACAATTATGGATTAGCAGTTTTCAGGCAGCAGCTTTTTAGCAAAAAAAAAAAAAAAAGGATAACATCCGAGATGCATGATTGTTTGGAGAAGTTCCAAGAGAGTGAGAAGAAATAAATTCTGGGGCTGGAGTTTCTTGGTTGTCGTAGAAACTTCATCATTAACATGCTCAGTGCTCTGATAGACCCCCAGTGCATTTTACGTACAGCAGGTGCAGGTAGGGAGGAAGGATATCAATGGCCCATAAAAGAATCTAGCCATACAGAGGAGTGAAATGCACATGGTGACATGGACTCACTTTACATAATTAAGAAATGAATGGGACTCACATTATAATTTGTTAGTATTCAGTGCACATAGGAGAACATAGATCCTTCGCAGAATTAATAGTTGAGGACAAACAGAATAAATAGGGGGAAAAGGGGTGTTAAATTCATTCAGTAATTTTTGTACTCAAGTCTAAGGGTGGAGAGACACGTGCCTCTTGAAAAGTCTGTAAATCCTATTTGCATTCAATTGCTTGTAATCATTCTCAGTTTAACACATAAATATACACAGATACACATAATATATTTCCTTTATTAGATCTCATCAGTAAAATGGTATAATTTTCTGCCCTTCACGATTTATCTTCAAACCCGCGAGGGCACCACAACTTTCTGCAAAACATGAATCAGAACCTATCATTCTCTTATGAAAACTTATCTGTCCTACGGTCTTAATTTACTGCTGTCAATTACTCATCATGGATTTATGATTGATTGCAACCAATCAAGATGATATGGTGCAACCAAGAGAAATATAGTTGTGCCATAACATGTGGTGGCATAGTTCTGTATCTGAGTTAATCATGCCAGAGAAAAGGGACAAAATTCAAAATAGGAGAGAGCATAGTACCAGTAGACATCCAGGCCTTACGAATTGCATTTCTGTTATTCTTGCGCCCAAAACTCGTAACTATTCCTATGACAGCCAAAAGCTTTTTCTTTGATAGAATTCCACTATTTTCTGTGAGATGGTTAGGTACAAAGCCTTCCTGCCTAACTTTTTCCAGTTCCACATGAAGAGAAGCTAATTTCTTTTGCTGTTCTCTAACAACAAAACATTGCTCATTAAATTGTATTGAAGGGGAATAGAATCCCAAACTAGAAACAAGAAAGTTGAGTAGATAAGAGAATCATTCACCTGCAAGATATAATTTTTAATGTGTCATCAACTGAAACAGCAGATTTTCCCTGGGACAGAGAGGCAATATAACACATCAGTTTCACATCTCACAAAATCTCCTGTAAATTACCAACCCCAACAGAGTTTTCTACGACATTGGAAAGGCAAGGCAAGGCAAGGCTATCAATTGCCACAACCCACTGTATTGGTACAGTTATCTCAGTGGCGGCAATATCATAACTATGTACAGTAGAAAGTAACACACACCATAATTGAATCCCCCCTTTTGTTTTGGCAGTACAACTATAGTTAGTAATAACCAAATTAATAAATGATTTCACTGATTAGACTTTTAGCATGCTATTCCAAGACAAGCCAGACTCATATCAACATCAATCACCTCATTTACCATAACTATAATGATTCCATAAACCTGAGTTGGTTTTACATAATACCTCTGAATAATAAGAATCAAAAAGCGGCCCATCAAAATTTAGATCGGTTATAGAAAAGTTCCATTTCCACGACCCAAATTTCACGTCAGCAGAGAAAGCACCAGCATCAAGTGAAAACAATCACAACATTACTGATTTACTTGATAAAGGTTGATTCTTTAGCTAAAGGTTAGCTCCTGCTCTTCTTCCTTTTACATCCCAAAAATCGCGTTCCACTTATGAAATAAGTGTTACGTAAAATTTCTAAACAAATTAATATTAAATACCTGGCCAATTCTCTTATCAAGCTCGTTAATCAAATAAACTCTGTTCTCCGCATCCTGCCACAATCTAATAAAAAATCAATACATTTTTTTACCACATAATAAAATACAAAATAACAAAATGCATATATACACACACCGGCCGGCGACGTAAAAGGAAGCCATGGTGGCGAACATGGATAACATCAAAAAAGAAATTCGATTCCGAAATCTCGACGCCGATGATGACAGCCGATGACTAGATCCCCGGCTATTCATTTCGCATCTACGGAGTCGTTACTGATTATTAATTCCCAAATTCGATTGGATCAAATGTAAAAACCACTGCATTTTAGAGATTTCATTAAGGCGGAAATTGGAAGCAAAAGAAGCTTTTTTTTTTTTTTTGCTATTGTATGACCAAAATGCCCCCGGTGCGCTATCAAAGAGAGACAGTTTGGCGCGTATGACAGGTGGTTTCTTTTAATTGGTTGGCAATAGCAATATTTCCGTTTAATTACAATAAATCCCCTCAACATTTGCACTTGCTATACTCCGGTCCTCCATTTTCTCTATGTTAATTCTTGTCCATCCTCTATTTTTTTTCTTTGCAACCAACTCAAATAATCAAATTTCCCTTTAAATAATATAAAGTAATCTTATTGTTATACTCGTGCCAAGTTAATATAAAAATCATGTGCACAATGAAATTTTGTAGAATGTTGCTCAATTTTAACATGTAAAAGTAATTATTAAGTGCTGAATTTAGGGGATACGTACTCTTAGATTGGATTAAAATTTGAATATAGCTTAAAAAGAAATTTTTAAGTATAACCTCTGGAAATGGGGAAAAACAGAAGGAAATGGGGAAAAACAGAAGGGCATTTGCAAAAGTTAAGTGCTTGTTTGACACATTTTTAATTTATAGATATAGCTCGTTTGGTGGAAGATTAAAATCAACTTTTTAGTATATTTTGATAAAAGTTAATGAAATGTGTGATTGAAAAGTTGTGAATGATATGAAGTGGGTTGTTAAAATTAATTTTTTATTTTTATTTAATTACAACTTAGATTTTAATTTCCATCAATCATCAACATAATTAGTCAACCATAGTTTTTGTCTAAATATTTCGTAAAATTCTAATTATTCACGACTCATTTTTTGTCTATATGTAACTTAAAATGATTATAAATTTATAATCACATCCTAAACATGCACTTCACAACTCCCATTACAATAAACGAAGAGTACATATTATTCCTCATATAGAATATAGAGAAATTGGAGTCTATTCATCTTGTTCATTCTACACAAATGAAGAAACTCTCGACCCATTTTATTTTTATTAGAAATCAACAACAAAATTAATGATGAATTGTTGATTGTAATGAATTTGATTAATGCCCTGTATAATAATTGGAAGGTTATTAAAGTTAGAAAGCCTTTCATTATATAATTGAGAAATAATTAACCTAACAAAAATAAACTAAGAATTTATACAAGACAACGAAGTAAAATGGCCTAATGTTGATTAAAAGAGAAATTACAAGCATCTTCTGTAATTATACAAAACCTTTAGGACTAGTAGGCCAAAAGAAAAGGCCATAATTCTTATTTGGCCTTTGACCGGTAAATATTTTAAAAATAAAGTATAACTTTAGACAAGTAAAACCCAAAAATACTCTCACTCTCTTCCTCTTCACAAGAAAACCAGCTTATCTTTTTTTATTATTAATCTGGCTAACAACCGACCCACCTTTTTTATTACTAAACTGGCTGTTGGGCTGGCTGGCCCACATTTTATTTATTTATGATTATTTGGTAATTAAATAATATTTGATAAAGTTTAAAAATTTTCTTAATAAAGTTTAAAAATTTTCTTTTATTCTAGTTTTTATATAAAAAATGAAAT
>CAIGRQ010152457.1:0-12576 GCA_903798375.1 Fraxinus sp. D2006-0159
TTGGTATATCTTACTATTACTCGTCTAAATATTACATATATTGTTCATATTGTTAGTCAGTTTATTGTATCTCCTACTACAGTTCATTGGGCTGCTATTGTTCGTATTCTGCATTATCTTTGTGGCACTTGTTTTCAGAGTCTCTTATTTTCGTCAACATCATTTTTAGAGCTACGTGCTTACTCTGATGTTGATTGGGCTAATGATCCAACCGATCGTAAATCCACCATTTCTTTTTGTGTATTCTTGGGTGATTTTCTTATCTCTTGGAAAAGTAAGAAGCAAGCTATTGTTTCTCGATCTTCTACTGAGGCTGAGTATCATGCTATGACATCCACCACTACTGAAATTGTTTGGTTGCGTTGGTTACTTGTAGATATGGGTGCTATTCTTTCCACTCCGACTCCTATGTACTGTGATAATAAGAGTGTTATTCAGATATCTCACAACTCCATATTTCATGAGCGGACAAAGCACATTGAAATTGATTGTCGCCATCATCTTTTGCATGGCACTTTTACTCTACCTTTTGTTTCTTCTTCGATGCAACTAGCTGATTTTTTCACAAAATCACATCATGTTCAGTGTTTTCGCTTTTTGATTGACAAACTCTCGATGCTTCTTGTTGTCACATTGTGAATTTGAAGGAGGATGTTAAAGGGTAGGATGGTAGTTTTATTTACTTTATTAGGGTACTTTTGTCTTTTTGTCTTTTTGTTGCTATTTTATTGGAACCCTTGCTTCCATTTCTCTCTTCTTCATCTTGCTCACAATTTTCACAGTATGTAGCTAATTATTTTTCTTCTAGTTTCTATCTAGGAACTAATGGATTTAAAAGCATTCTCCTTACTGCAAGTTCTCTGCATTGTAATTTTTGTAGATGGGGTCTGTTCAAATTCATCTATTTCACCTCCACTACCGCCCACTTCCGCCCCCTACTCGAAGAAGGTTCCAGTGACCCCTAGGTGCTTCTATCCGTATTTTTATATGTGTTTTGGATTGCAATTTTTTCGAATTTGGATTTATTTCAAGTGTATGAAGTTTTATTTTGTATTTGGGGCTTCACATTCGTTTTCTATTGTATGTAGGGTTTAATTTACTGATTTCAGATATTGATGTGTTTTAACTCGTAATTGGTCTGAAGCTAGTTGAAAAGATTGGATTTTTTTACCATTGAGTGCATTCTAGAACTTTATTTTGTTTTGGCCATTGATTTGCCTGAGGTCAACCATAATTTCTTATTTTTCCTAAGACAAGGATCAAATGAATTTCATTATATTTGCTTTGCTTTAACTGCAGCCACTTGTTTTTACTATTTCTTAATTTTTCATGATTTGTGACATTGTTAGAAAGGAAAGGAATTTTTAGTAATGACTTGAAATGAGTCAGCTCCAGCATCCTTGTTTCACTGCACAATATAAAAGTGATTATATAGTCTCTTGGAGCCTATTTTCAATCTCTGTCCTCTATAAATAAAGAGAGGAGGGAATGAGAAGAAAGTAAACAGTAATCTTATTGCTATCTCTGCCCTCTGTAAATAGTACCATGATCTTAAACTTGTAGTGATTAATCAAGATTACACATTCCTATTGTGTATGATACAAGTCTCTGGTTATATTTCTAGGAGAGGATCTAGGATATATCTTAATTTAACTTCATCTATGTCGAATTTGGCTTAATGAGTTCCTTTTTCCCATTGAGTCATATAAAATAATCTTTACCACTTGAACTATACGATTGAACTGGTCTCAGTTATCTGTTATTAAAGAGAAATCTAGACTAGCATGTAGCTTATCAAGTAATTCATTCTGCAGATCGAAGGTCTACAAAGGATCCAAGATATGGAGCTTGAGTAGAGCATCACGTATGCAAAAATATTTAGGATGCCCTCCGATAAATTATGCTCACTGAAGGTTTGGCCGGACTTTATATAGGCCTTGTCCCCTCAATTGTCGAAGCTGCACCTGCTGGTGCTGTAACATTTATTGCTTATGAATTCACGTCGGATTGTTTATAGTCGATTTTAAATAGAATTTCACCATTTGTTTTACCTTTTGTCACCTAGTTCTTTTTTATTTTATATCATTCTTTGGCCTATCTTAATAGGTCCCCATGTAGAGAAGAGGAGTAAGCGTCATATTATTCGATTAAGGTATTATTCACAGGCCATTATTCATAATAGTTAGAAGGGATAAATCAAAGGCCGTGTTAGGTTTAGGTAAGA
Organism: Fraxinus sp. D2006-0159; assembly: GCA_903798375.1. NCBI lineage: Eukaryota > Viridiplantae > Streptophyta > Magnoliopsida > Lamiales > Oleaceae > Fraxinus > Fraxinus sp. D2006-0159. Next base: position 2,225 of record CAIGRQ010152457.1, read on the forward strand.
TTGTAATTTCATATTTATTTGTATTGTTATCCACGTCATCATTTAATTTTTAAACAAGTTACTTTAATAAACGATGAGAAGTTTAATGTTATCACTTAGCTACATTGGCTTTTTATACTTTACAGGTATTATTCGATTTGATAGACTGTACAGGACTCGACACAACATGAACAAGCATTTCGTAAGTCTCCTTTCTTTGATCTTGTTAAAATCTATCAAGCACTACTGCTGTACGATGGTGTGAATTGAGTTGTGTTGATCAATTGTGAGGTGGCCCTTGTCAAGCCATGTTGGGCTTTTACCTTTTTTCTTTTTATCATGTAGTTACAAACCTGTGTGTCGTGCACGATGAAAGTTTAAATTTATCGAATATTTAAACCTAGCGTGCGAAATTATATAATTAAAAGCAACAAGTCACTTTTTAATTGTTTCTAGATGATTGTGTCAACCAAGTCAATTTATCCTAAATTTGAATACCACAGTTTGTAAATTGCGTACAGTAAATAACACTAATATGATCACGGAGATAACCCTTGACAAATGATCAAAAGCTCCGGACACATTACCAGTCAATAATCTACTATAAACGAAACATCTTACAGTATGGTTCAAACTCGACTAATCCTTAGTCCTCTTTGACATAATTAACTTGTAGTTAGCCTTGATACTACTGGACTGCGTGCTCATACCAGATCCCAACTCCTGATATATCACCTCGACCCTTTTGGACTGCGTGCTCCTTACACCAGATCCTGACCCTTGGTATATTACCTTAGCCCTGGACTGCGTGTTTCTGCATCAGCTCCTGATCTCTAGTATTGTTTATCTCTGTTGGATTAGATGGTTTGGTGTTTGATTAAAAGATTTTGTGTTTGATCTTGTAGGCTTATACAAGAGATATTAGAATATGTTTTTGACTTTCAAAGAACAAACTCTTGACTTACAACAAGGTTCTACTATTTGGATCAANTTGTGTTTGATCTTGTAGGCTTATACAAGAGATATTAGAATATGTTTTTGACTTTCAAAGAACAAACTCTTGACTTACAACAAGGTTCTACTATTTGGATCAATATATGGATTGAATAATGAACAAATATTATTTATGGTTGAATCAACAATCAATGGAAGGATGCTTGGGTTTCGAAGAATGATCTCTGTAATCAAAATATTGTTCAACCACCCTTTTGGACGTCACATAAGGTGTATACTTATAATGGATAGTATTTGGGTTGAAATGGAACTCAACATCAGCTTGAGAATCAACAGCTTGAGCGAGAGGCTAGCTCCAAGTGAGCCCAGTATTTTCATCATAACTTTCTCTCCCGATGTCTGATGGAGATGATTCAAAGTGCGATGGAAAACTAACTCAAAGGGTTACAACTTTTCTAGAAATAACTTTGTCCAAATTCGAATATTTCTATATAAAAAATGCATTGCAAGTTGTGGCTGAGAATTTGGATCATAATCTGTGCAACACTTTTATATTTATTTGACTTCTATTTTCATTTCAATGATCATGTGTAATCTTCTTGGATATCTTGGACTCCTTCAAGATTTATGCTGTCAATCTCAACTCTTTTGACTTTACTTAGGACTCAATAACTCTTATTTTGACTTTTATTACAACTTGATAAACTCTTAATTCAATTCAACTAGGACATGATTTTAATTAAGGAATTTATCAATTATAAATTTGAGAATTGTTAAATTTGCTAATTACAAAATTGTGTTACCTAACACAGGGTTTGAATTGTGCTTCTCCCGTCCTGGGAGACAATTTGATGCCACTAGTACAACTTATCAATCATGTATGTCAGCTCACGTGAAAATGTTTGAAGCAAGTTAAAATTTGACTAATAGGCCAAATTTGTATGCATTGCTAACAATAATATTGTCCAACAAAAAGGAGCAAACATCACGGACGACATTTTATGTTTACAGAATATATATTCCTTGTGCAAAAGACCATACTAACAAATTGATCTCGACTATGAACACGACGTTATGATTGATCACTTTTTTTTACTATATTCCACGCATTTTCATTTCAAAAAAGATTTATTCCTCGTATAAAAGACTGCAAGTAGAAAATCAAACTCGACTATGAATGCTATGGTCATAGTTGATGGTTGTTCGTTTTACTACTCTTCCTCGGGAGGCAGTGCTACAAACTGAAGGACCCTTTGAACCTGGTAACCACAATGTTGAAGCGCTCCATTTTTTAGGGGATATCCATAGAGTCATCATGGTCATCACCCTTCCCCCTGATGCTGGAGGACAACCAGGCATAACTGCGACACATTAAGGTTCAAGGAGGAGCAAGCCTTTCCTCGTATCTACCCGACTTCGGTGTATTATTCCTTAGTTTTGGCAAATGTTTGTTACACTTCTTTACCCAAGATGCCTATCAAAATAAACTGGAGATCAGCAATTGACTGGCTTGATATGATATAAAGCCTTAAAATTTACCAATAAGTCAATTAAAGCATGATAGAGTGGTGATTGGCTGAGATTATAAGACCCAAATATGTCTTGACAATACTGTATTGGAAAAGATTGTACATTGAGTTTTATATGTTTTTCACACATTCTACAGATAATAAATATATGACACGCAACTGAAGAACAATAAAACTAAAATAAATAAATTTGCCTCTTCTTCATTAGCTTTCGCTATGAGATGGTACAATATAGTATTAGAGCAAGGGAAGGTCTTGTATTCAAGGCAGCTACCCATTTTTGAAAAGTGAGAATATGTCGTGCCTTTGATGAAAAATAAATTTCGCTTGCATAGGAGGGCTTTATTAAGGGCCCCGTTTGGCATGTCTTTTGAAAAGCAAAATGCGCTTTATGAGAAAAACAGTTTTTGAACCCGTATGAATAATTTTATGAAAATGTTTCTTCTAACTAAAAGAGTTTTTAGAGAAAGTTGTTTTACTGTGGCTTCCTCTATAAACATTTTTAAAATATAAAGTTCTTTCCTCCAAAAGCTCTTCTACATGAAACAAAACCAAAAGCAAAAATCATGTCAAATGACCCCATGACTAAATAAAAATAACTAAAGGTTGATGTATTAGGTTAAGCTTTCAGAAGTTAAGGTCTCTTAATGACCTAAATTTCCATCAAACTATCTCCACAATGTGATTCAATTCAACTTCTCTTAGACAATTGAGTTCAAAATTTGTTCGTCCCCCTAGTCACCAATCTCCCAAGTCAAAGAATGAAGAGAAATGAGGGATGTCAACATCTCTAAGCACCCTTTGGTAGAGAGGGAATGAACAAAAGCCAAACCGTGCAAGTAACACTTGGAAGCATCCCATGCAATTAGCGCACTAACAAACACGTGAATTGCAAGCACGCTTTATAGCCAGTTTTGCAAACTGAATATCGGAAACATGATTTGCCTCAAATCAATTTCAATTTCAACGGTCAATGATCAACCCGGTCAGCAGTCCCCCATCATTCTGGTCAACTAGAGTCAACATTGTAACATATTCCAACAGTTGATAATTCCTTTTTCTTGGATGCCCCAAATAAGAGAAAAAAAGAAAGAAACAACTTCAATAGTACAGACTTGGTTTCTTGATGGTGAATTATTGTGCTGGCAATTCCTTTCTCTTGAAATCTTAAAGAATATTTTAAAGTTTCTAGTTTACATTATTAGTGTGCTTTCTGTCAAATCAGATGCAACTTTACTCCTTAGCTTTTGATCTTGTAGTGCTAACGGGGTGAAAAGAATAAAGTGCAGGAAGAAAAATTGAAAGCGACAATAATTAGTGGGCGCGAAGTAACATTTTAGAGCTAAATAACTTGGTACCAGAAGGTGTCGGATAATTTTATTAGCAAGTTTTCCACAGTGCCAAGTATAAAACTGGTTTCATCTGCTTCGATATAATTATCAACTAAACATAAGGCTTCTGTCTCTATACTTATTGATGAGATTGTCTTCTTATGCAACGTATATATAATTAAAACAATACCCAGATTCATTCTCTATTTTATTTCCTCAGTTATTATACATATTTCGACCAGATTAGAAAGCTTGTATTATTGCAATAGGGTGTGTGGCATCTTCAGATCACAAGGTAGGTACTTCCATTGGTTTTTCTTTACTACACTTACTCAATCTTTTCATATTTGCTCCTTATAGTAACTAAAATTTAATTAATTTTTCCAGTATTTTTCGTTATAGTGATTGGGCATCCTCGGAGTACAAGGTAGGTACTCCCAATGCATTTTTATGCCTCTTATCAACAAAAACAGAAGGCTAATTTAGAGTAGTTAAGAAGAGAGAGACACTCAAGCATTGATTTATGACACTACACGTAATTTAGCTTTCCATGATGCACAAAAAACTACAATTACTTAACAAATCCGTTGAAAGTTTTTGATATCTTTCTAACTTTAAATTTCCTTGGGACGTAAAGGATAGAATAGTGTATTATCTGTGTTTTTATGTATGATGATCAAATTTTCATATTTGTTGATGGAAATCTTTGATATAGATTTTTTAAAACTCAATTTTCCAACACTATTTTTGAACCACAAATTCTTACCAAAGATTCATCTTTCATATACACGTTTCATATAAATTTTTATTCTTTCAAATAAAAGTATGTTGAAGTCAAATGAAAATCTATAACATTTTTTTATTGATTTATGGGATACCAATTTGTGATTTGATAGTTGGAATGCAAAACAATGGGTTGTGCATTGATAACGAATGGACGCAACTTCCCTTGTTCCAATTTTCTCATTTAATTTAATGTAGAGAATGCTAAGATTTTACAATTATTGATGTTCTCTTATTGTAAGTTTCTCAATAACTATGTAGAGATAATCATCACTAGCAACCAAGGAAATAATATGTTATTTCATTAAACTCATCGAAAGTAAAAGGTAAGAGAAAAAGGAAAAGAATCTGATAATGGAAGAGGGCATAGCCAGTTCCTCTTTTGGGAAGCTTGCAGATTGCACATTCAAAGAAGTTTGGCGCCAAATCAATTACTTGTTCTTCTACAACAGTAACATTCAGAATTTGCGGAATAAAGTTCAAGAACTTGAAAATAAGAGAAATGACGTGAAACTACTGGTTGGTGCTACCGAAAGAAATACAGAAATCATCGGGGAAGAAGTTTCAGCATGGTTGCTAAAGGTCAATGAGTTAAAGGAAAAAGCCGACAAAGTTTTGAACTATGTAGCAGGTTCTGAAATGTGGTGTCTATTCAATAGATGTCCAAACTTGAAGTCCCGTTACTTATTAGGCAAGAGAGCCACGAGGAAGACTATTGAGGCTGATAAGCTCAAATTGAAAATTACATTTGAGAGGGTGAGCTATCCTCGACCGCCGATGCAAGTGTTGAACCTAACTTCCCATGACGGTTTCGAAACAAGGTTATCAACTAAGAAGAAAATCAAGGAAGCTCCAAAGGGCAAAGATATCAGCATAATTGGGATCTGTGGCATGCCTGGAGTTGGTAAGACAACAATGGCAAATGAAATAGTCAATGAAGCCAAAGATGAGAAATTATTTGAGGAGGTTGCATTTGCAGTTGTATCTAACGATCCAGACATAAACAAAATTCAAGATCGACTCGCTGATGTGCTTGGTGTAGAATTTAAAGAAAAGACAACTAGCGTGAGAGCTGGACGACTTTGTCAAAGACTTGAATGTAACGATGGCAAGAGCATTCTTGTAATATTAGATGATGTGTGGAATGAAATTGATTTGGGAACTATAGGAATTCCATCTCCACATGATCGCAAAGGTTTGAAGATTATGTTTACAATGAGAAATGAAGAAATGTGTAGTAAAATAGGAGCCCAAAGGAAATTCAAAATCAAAGTTTTGGATGAAAAAGAGAGATGGCAACTTTTCAAGGATACGACAGGGATTTTTGACGATGAAAGTGATGTCGAACTCGTAAGCATACCCAGAAAAGTTGTAGATGAATGTGGATGTCTACCTCTTGTGCTAGTGGCTGTTGGCAAAGTACTGAAAAACAAGGGCATACGTAAATGGAGAGATGCACTTCAACAGCTACAGAAGTCTAATGTGACCAATCTTGATGGAATGCACAATTTGGTGTACTCAAGAATAGAATTGAGCTACAACTTTTTGGAAAGTGATGAAGACCGGGACTTGCTTTTGCTCTGTTCTCTATTCGCTGAAGATGTATGTATTCTAATTGAAAATTTGGTTAGATATGCAAGGGGACTAGAGTTGTTTCCAGATACTGGGACACTTAGCAAAACTAGAGATCGAGCACATTCAATTGCGGATAATCTAAAAAGTCGTAATTTATTGCAACCGGGTGAGAGGAAAGACAAGGTGAAATTGCATGATGTTATCAGAGATTTTTGCTTACAGATGTTGGCAACTAAAGACAAATGTGGATATCTAGTCAAACATTCTGGTTTGATAGAGTGGCCAGAACATGAAGCTGATGAATCGTGCAGTGCCATCTCAATTACATTTGATAAGCTGGATCAGCTACAGAGTGGGTTGAAATATCGGAACGTTATGTTGTTATGGGTGATATGTCGCGAGTTAGGAGAATGTAAAATATCCGAAGAATTTTTCAAAGATATGAAAGAACTCAGAGTTATTGAATTGAAAGGGATGTACATTCAAATTCCATCATCAATCCAATTATTGACGGGTCTTTGAACTCTGTGCTTGATTGGGAGTCTAAAGAAGTTGGAAATTCTCTCTTTCTATCAGTCTTTCGATGATTATTCTCCCATTAAATTTGAATTCACGAATCTTTGCAACCTAAGGTCACTTGATTTGAGGTTTGACAAGTTATCGTGTCTACTTCGACCTGGTGTTTTGTCGGGTATGAAGAAATTGGAAGAGCTGTACTCTGACTTCTATGCGAATGGCGATTTTTTTCCCAATGAATTCACGAATCTTACCAACCTGAGACCTGACTTCTATGCGAATGGTGATTATTTTCCCAATGAATTCACGAATCTTAGCAACCTAAGATTGAGTGAGGACGCCAAGATATTGAGTGAGTTAGATGAAAATGGTTTCATTAACTTGAAGACACTGATTATAAATTGTCGTCATTTCGAGTATTTTATTAATACCACCAACACTATTCCATATGGCACCTTCGGTAAATTGGAGTCTCTCGAATTGAGATTTTTACACAACTTAATAGAGATATGCAATGGAAATCTTCCAAGGGGTGTCATCAAACCTCAATTGTTCTGTAACCTTGTGAGTGTGACGATGATGCATTGTAATGCAATTAGAAGCTTGTTTCGGGAGTCAGTTGCAAAATGCTTGGTAAATCTCCAAACTCTTCACATATTCAACTGTCAAATGTTAGAGGAAGTTGTTTCAATGGACACACAAGAAAATGAAGTTGCCAAAACTTGCAAAATGCTTGAGTTTCCAAAACTGAAAGATGTCCTACTGACATTTTTGAGAAGTTTTAAGAGCTTCACATCTCAATCAAACAGCGATGTTGTTCATCAAACATTGTTCAATCAGGTATGGCATTCAACTTTCCTTTTATGTGCATCCAAGAGTCCTTATTTTTTATAAAGTGTGTTTAGCTCATCTGTATCAAATCTAAAGAATAAGACAATTTGGAAATTAGATGTACTCGAAAATGTGTTCCAAATGAACAAAACATAAACATTGGAGCAAAAATATTAGAATGGTCATTTAGTACAAATCAATGAATTTTATGATTACAAATATTATTAATCAGAGTGAGCCCTTTAACAAAAGCTAAGCCCATGTTTGGTAGAGATTAAATTCAAATCAAAATTTTAGTAGATTTTAGTTGTACCAAACATGGGCATATTTTGAGTAAAATTTGATAAAAATTAATGAAATGTGTGGTTGGTAAGTCGTGGGTCTCATGAAATGTAGTTAAAATTATTTACTAAATTCTACTTAAATTTTAATCAACTTTTTTATTTAAACTAAACAGGGTCTAAGTTTAGGAATAACATTACGATTGTAGCACCTCATGCACAAAATTAACTTATAGATTGTCTTTTATTTTAAGTTAATAATTATAGCTTTTCATGATTCCAATCAACATTTTGTAGAACTGTAGTCTTAATTAAGAATTGAGAGAATTAGAAATCATTAACCATATAAACTTAGAAATAAAACGATGCGCGTAAATTGTGGAGCTAAAATTTCGAAATTAAATTAGGTAATAATGAAAGGAGAAATTTGGTTTTATTTGTATTTAGTCAATAGCACAATGAATGTGTCTGGTAATACAATTGAATAGATAGATACAGAATGACATAGCTTTCCGCAATTCATTTATATAGATAGCATAATGGATAAATTTTAGCTGACTACAACTAATCGAACTTCGCAGGTCAACTTTACTAGCATGGAGGAGTTGAATGTTGATCTGTTGTATTGTATAGAAAAGCTACTAGGCAAGGGAATGCCAGTAGCATCTCTGCATAAATTGAAAGTCATGTGGGTGTCGGAATGTGCTGAATTACTGACCATTGCAGAATCTGATTCAATTCAGTTACTGCAAAACCTTGAAGATCTTCAAGTGTGTGAATGTAATGCATTTGAAGTAATGTTTGACTTTGAGGGTATAAAGGTCACTAATGATGATGCAGAAATTAATATGCTTGATCGATTAAAAAGATTGCAGCTAGACTCACTACCAAAATTGGTGCACATTACAAGGATGGCTCCAAAAGGAATTCAAGTCTTCCAAAATTTGACAAATCTTCATGTTATTGCTTGTGAGAGCTTAAGATACTTATTTTCACATTCTATAGTCAACTCACTTGTGGCCCTAGAAGATTTAACAATTCTAAATTGCGAAGCATTGGAAGAAATCATTGGAAGAGAAGAAGAAGAAGAAGAAGAAGAAAACACTTTAGAGAAAAGAAACATTGTCATGGATGAAACCACTCCATCAAACCTCCATCACGTCACACAAGCTGTTTCAATGGATGCAAAACGAAATGAAGCTATCGATATGCCTGAGTTCCCAAAACTAAACACAATCAAACTTCGCGATTTAAGCAGATTTAAGAGCTTCAGATCTAAAACAAACAATGATGGTATTCTTCAAACGTTGTTCAACCAGGTATGTATCTTTCCTTTTCTCAGTGTGCGTCTGGCCATATTTGTTTCCAAGTACGTGTATGCAAATCAAAGAATAAGACAAACTATGAAAACTTCTCCAATTCTTTTGTAAAGAATAATTTATCAACATCAAAACAAAAATATTAGACTGTCATTTTCTATAAATCAATAAAATTGTTGGTTACAATTGACTCTAAGAATAAGTAGCGTGGAAAAGTATTAATAATTATATACAAGAAAAAAAATTATGATGTTAGTGTCATGGCCTTCACCATTAATTGAATTTCACAGGTTACGTTGCCTAACATGGAGAAGCTAGAAATTAATGGATTGCATTATATAGTAAAGTTAGTGAACACGAGGGTAGAGAATTCGAGTAAATCATTACAAAACCTTGAAATACTTGAAGTAGAAGAATGTAAAGCACTGGAGATGCTGTTTGACTTTGAATGTCTAACAATTCCAGAAGATCATGCTGAAAGTGTATTTGGTCGATTGAGATCACTACAGCTAAAATCTTTGGACAAATTAGTGCACATTATAGGGATCGTTCCTAAAGGAATTCGTGCCTTTGAGAATTTGACGTCACTTGTTGTTGAAAGATGTGGTATCTTAAAGTATCTATTCTCACCTTCAATGGCCAATTCTCTTGTGGCTTTGAAAGTTCTAGAGGTTTCAGATTGTGAATCAATTAAAGCGATTGTTGGAAAAGAAGAAGAATGCACTTCAGAGATCAAAAGAGTTGAAGCAATGAAAACCAGAATTGAGTTTCCTAAGTTGGACCGTCTACTACTCAGGAATCTTTCAAGTATTCAAATGTTTTGCTCTCAAAACTGTGATCTTGTGTTCCCTTTATTGAAGGATTTGACCATTGAAAATTGCCCTATGATGAAAAAAATTGAGTCCATGGCCAGTAAGTGCACCAAAGCTTGATATTTTCGATTTGTTGGATAAGGCAGGTATGTGTGTGTTCTCGGTTCCTATTTTACATCTTCTACTCTAATGCTATATTTGCTTTTACACTATCTATTTATTTATTAAAATTCTTTGTTTCGCAGGTGGCTTGGCAGAGGAGGATCAAGTTTGTAACAAATAAAAATTACTTGAGACATATGTTAAGATTTGGGGGGTCCATCTTAAAAGGTCAACTTTTATTAAGAGGAGTAGCCCAAAATCTTTATTAATTGGTCTGTGTCAACATCATTTATCGATGTGAGATATGTATCTCTTAACACGTTCTCGCAAAATGGTGGCT
>CAIGRQ010152478.1:0-22875 GCA_903798375.1 Fraxinus sp. D2006-0159
CGGGCAATACATGTGACGGGAAATGTCATGTGATATGACAAACCAAACTTGTTCGTTTACCGTGAAACTATAATCCTTTCGTCAATATGATCCGATCAATTATGAGATATGGATATGTGTCAATCTCAATTATCGATCATATCTTTCATCCTACTATTAAGTCAATGTAAATCGAAAACTCCTTTTTGAAGCCAAAGATTTCATTATCAACTTAACTGAATGAAATGTAGATCACAATCTCTTACCATCTAAGAGTGACGAATCATCTATTGATCATTCACAACTTTCATATGATTCTTGACATATCTAAATGATGTCGTATTAGTGACTCTTGGCAAAGTAACATCTAATATTACCAAAGTATGACTGTTCTCATATAAAATGATATGATGATCTCAATTCAAATGATCAATTTCACCACTGAACATTAGAGATTAATCATGACACTCAGATAATTATCCATGTGGAATCTCTCCAGTGGGTCTTTAATATTTTGTTATAACAAAACATCTACGTGTTCATTTAAGTGTCACTACACTTTAACTTGCGAGATTAGCTACTTACTTTACAAATAAGAAATGTCATACGTGATGGTCTATCTGTAATAGCGATATATGTATCTCGTTATTACTTATGACCACAGATGATTTAATACTCAGTCATATATAATTTATATTTCACAATCACAACTTCTTTTGATTGACAAATTACAAAAACCTAAATCTACGGATCCCATTATTGAATTTATTAGAATATTAATTCAATTACCATAAATATGCATCAATTATATATATTAAAAGTGTGTTATGTCCAAAGTTGATTGGAGTTAGGGCATAACACTTACAAACTTTCACTTACACTAGATCCAATCACTTATGATCTAATATCATAGAAGTCTACATGACATTCATGTTATACTACGACAACCCTTTGTCAATGAATCTACCATTTAATAACTTGTGGGAATTCGTACTTTCTTTACGTCATTTCATTGTATTATATTTCTGATAAGATGATACCTCCTTAATATATGCTTGGATTATTGATGAGAACTTAATTCCTTCGCTTGCACGATGGCTCCTTGGTTAGTACAATGCGGAAGCATTTGATCGACAATGTAATGAACTACTCCAAGTTCATTGATGAACTTCCTAATCCAGACCACAACTTTTGTTTCTTTCTAAATCAATGATGTATAAGGCTTTTACAATTGAATCAACGATTGTTTCCTGTTTGGAACCTTTTCAACACACCGCTTCAGAGCAAATCAATATCTTGATTGAGATATGCTATCATTTTAGTCTGACTAGAACTTATTATCAGTGTATCCATGAACTCTCATTTCATTTCCTCCATGTTAAATATTCTCAAGATTTTATCTATATAGATTGGAATGAGTTAAGCTATCTTCTAAATCTATCTCTATATATCAAGCTGCTTCTCCATATCTATTGCAAAAAATTATTTGACAACAATAATTTCAATAATTGAAATATAGAGACATCGTTTACTGTTAATAATATGTCATCTACATATAATATTAGGATTACGACAATGTCCCAACTATCTTCTTGTAATCACATGATTTATTTTCATTTTTGATAAAATCAAACATTTTGACTGTCTCATCAAAGCGAAGATTATAGCTCCTACATGCTCGCTTTTATCCATAAATGGATCGATCAAGCTTGCATACCATGTTGGCTTCTTTGAATTTAAAACTTTCGGGTTGTTTCATATACACTTTCTCTTGCAAGCTCCCATTAAGGAAAGTAGTTTTAACATCCATTTGCCATATCTCATAACCGTGATATGCATCCATTGCAAGCAAAATCCTAATAGACTTTAGCATGGCTACAGATGTAAAAGTTTCATCAAAGTCAACACCTTATCTTTGTTTATAATATTTTGCTACTAGTTTTGCTTTGTATGTGTGAATTTTTTCATCTACGTCGACGTTTTTCTTGTAAACTCATTTACAACATATGAGTTTTATCCATTCAAGAGGGTCGACCAAGGTCCAAACCTTATTTTCATATATTGAGTTCATTTTGGATTCCATGGCCTCATGTCATCTCTTTGAGTGAACACTTGACTTTTCTTCCGTGTAATTAGTAGGTTCATCATATTCGATTAGTAATGCATGAATAGTATTCATTGGATTCGTTCCTTCTAAGAGGTCGAATGATGCTACAAGATTTACATGGAGTTGACATGTCCTCAGAAGTCTCTACTTCTTGATCAAGAGTATGTCCCTCAGCAGGTGTGGAATTAGACTCAGGTTTATCTACTTGGTCTGTGGACTCTTGAATTCCTTCAAGTTCTGTTTTGCTCCCACTGTCCCCTCCTAGAATAAATTCTTTCTCTATGAAGATGGTATGTCATGAGACAAAGACTTTATTTTCAAGGATATTATAGAATTGATATCCAAATATCTCTTTTAAATATCCCACAAATATGTATTTATCAGATTTAGTTTCAAACTTATCCGACTTAGTACGCTTCACATAAGCGTCACAGTCCCAAACTTTCTTACAAGACAAGTTGGACATTCTGTCTCTCTATAAGTCATATGAAATTTTGTCAATCGACTTAGATGAGACATGATTTAATGCGTAGCATGTGGCAGTCAGTGCGTGACCTCAAGACAATTTTGGACGATTTGCATGGCTTGTTATTAATTGCACTATATCTAATAGTATACGATTCATCCTTTCTGATACAACATAATGTTGTAGTGTATGTGGAGGAATCTATTGCGAGTAAAGCTCTTTCTCTTTTACATAATCTAAAATTCTCTCTTTTAGATTTTTTCACCTCAAATCTTAGTGTGCAAATATATTTATCTATTTGTTTCTCTATTTCTAGATTGAATCCTTTGAACATTTCAAGAGTTTTATGCTTGAATTTCATCAAATATACATGACCAAACGGACACTTATATAGAGATACAGTGTATTTACTTAATTGGATATAATTTGTTTGAACTCGAAAGAGGTAAATCAATTAATTTAAAAGAATTCAATCGGGAACATGTAATTGATTGTTATAAACCTGGTGATTGAGATTAAGAAGATAGTTATAGTAGATTTGTGAAACCTAACACTTAAACTATCATTAGAAAAATCCACACTTTTGTAGTAGTGTATATTTTATTGTTTTTGTAGATTAAGAATAAAAGCCAAAAAAATAAAAGATCTAATTCTATTTATCCTCGATAGAATTGAAGTTAGGAGTAACAAATTGTTAGATAGTAGTTGCCGTGAGAATAATAATTCTGACTATTAGATTTAATTTGTTACTTGTTAGTTGTTACGATCCGTAGACTTGTTAAATATAAATTGACAGTAAAATCTCTTAATGCATCCTCCATATTCTTGTCTTTATTATTCTTTTGTTTGATCTAATACTTCATTATTTATCATATAATTTCAACATCTCAATCCAGTGGTTTGTTTCACAATAAGTGATATCAGAGCAATTCTGGTATCTTGTTTGTTTTACAACAGTTACGATCTGTATACTTGTTGAATATAAACTGACAACAACAATCCTCATTAACCTCAGTATGTTGTAGTTTCATTAGATGAGAAGCAAATGCAGCAGGCCATGCCTTAGCTAGATTAGCTCTTTCTCAGTTTTAAAGCATCGACCCCATTCTTGTATTGTAAAAATATAGCGACACTGCTGAATGAAATTTCGTAGTAGTTAGAAAAAAATATGACACTCGATCGTATATTTAAGTACGAAATATGTAGTTAATGTTATATTAAAATCTTTAAATTGAAATGAGTCTAATTGTCACCTTCTATTAATGGAGGTGACCACGAACCCTAATACACGAGTTCAGTGAATAGTTTAAGCTAATTCATTTTGGGGTTTTCCAATTAATTCTTTTATTAAGTTCCATGTGGTTGGCTTCGTCTCACGATGACCTCTTTAAGTATTTTCTGTATTGTTAATTGAAGGTTAGTTATTAAGAATCCCTCCATTTAAACACTTTGTATTTTTTCTTTATTTTATATTAAATTTATTGATAGGAGTTCACTTTAACTTCCCTATATGTGGTTTATCTTAAAAATCAAACTCTAGAGGAAAGGATGAAGAAACTTTATGTGGAACCACTTCAAACAAAGGGCTTAAATCCTTGAGAACGTGTTTAATATACTTTATCTACTCATAATTGAACAAGCATCTTTATTCAATTCATCTTCTCACTACCCAATTAGACACATCTGTACATGCATGCAACAATAACTTTATATAGTGGAGAACAGCCTTTGTACTCTAATCCTAAATTAAGTTACTTTATTAACCAAAAATTGATTGCTTGGACAACAACTTTATGTTACAATTTTAATGTAGAACAATATATATAAACTCACCTTGTGGTTAAATCAGAGGAGAAAGCAGAACAAAAAAGAATATAAATTTGTACTTTAGGGTTATATATTACTATTCGTGGTTTTGCATGGAAGACATTACCCAAAGAGAGAATCGAATAATTCCCCCACATTCCCTTTTCGCTTTTTCATGGTTTGCTGCAATTCTCTTTACCACTCTCCAAGAAAATGCATGGTGGGTGTTGATATACTCATCTATTCTATGGTACGTCGAATTAAGCCCCCGTTTGATCCCCATGTTAACAAAAAAAATGAATTTTGTAATAATGATTTTTTAGAGATTGTGTTGTTAAAAAGTAAGAAAAGATTTTGTAAATTATTGTATTGGAAGAATGTATGACTGAAAATGAATTTAAGGAAAAATGTACTTGATAATGGGACTTAAGGGCTAAATGAGACTACAACGCAGAAATTTTTAACTTCATTATTATTATTATTATTATTTTCTAAAGTAATGTAAAGTCATGATTTTTTATTTTCCTTTTCTTTATTTTTTCTTGGAGAATGGGGGCTATTACTTTTTAGAAATTAAAGTAATGTTATTTAACATCATTGACGTTAAAGTATTAATTTAGATATCACTATGTGTCATTAAATGAAAAATATAATTAAATAAATTAAATAATTTTATATTTATTTGAACCTATCACATAGTGTCATATCGATTGGTGCCCTAGCACTATGATATATATCGTTATTCTACTAGTTAACATCCTAGAGGGAAAGTCATAGTTAGCACTTCCTAGACTAGATTAGACACTAAATTAGATATGACGTTAAACTTTTTTTTTTTTTTTTTTTTAAAAGAAATATTGAAACATACAAGCTATCAGGGTTTTCCCATTTATTCGTTTTTATATTTTCTTGGAGAATGGTTGGTTGTCAATTCTGTTTACATCATGGAGAGTTATCTTCAGCATTGAATCTAGACAAGACTAGAGAGTACAATACCTAACATTTGAACTTTTTTTTCTTTCTGAATACTATAATGTCTACCTGACTAAACAAGCTAATAGGGTTTTTCCATTTGTCTCTTAGAAAATGATGTGTTGGTGCTTCTCTTTACTTTCTGTAGAGAGATTCATCCTTAGTGAACAATTAGACGAGACTAGATAATACGATACATATCTTCTTCTTTGTAAATAATATGTAGAGACTCTACCAAACAAGCTAATAGGTTATTCCATTTTCATTTATTCTTTTTTCATATTTATTGGAGAATGTGTGTTGGTGCTTCTCTTTTACACTCTACACAGAGAGAGAGAGAGAGATTCAAAATGAGTATATTATGAGGAAAGATCATGAGTGAAAAAGAGAAAAATGTGACAGCAAAAAAGCCATGGTAGTGTAGAGGGAGAAAAAGAAGAGAGATATTAAAGAAAAGTTCGGTCAAATTAGGCCTCGAAGACTACTACTCAATTCCATCATCAGTTTCGAGTTATCTTTATCGAAACTCTACCGTTATCACTTTCTTTGGTTTTGAGCCCTCTATCCCACCATCTCTATCATAATTATAATCTGATTTTTCCAAAATTAATCCATTTAAGTACTTATGTTTTCTTACTTATATCATATTAATTTGACAGAATAAAGTAAAAATGGACGTTCTCGGGAGTTCCATCCATGCAACTTAAGTTGGGCATCGATTTCTGCTTCGGATACTGTCCACTTTATCCTCATCTGGCACACACGAGTGGACACCACTCTCCTTGCACTAAATATTTTACTATAATTATATAACTAATTAATGAAATAATAATAATAATAATTTTTTTTTCATAAAGTGTTTTTTTTACAATAATTAGACTACAGATTTTTTAACACTTATCATTATAGGCACTTGGAGAAGTGATTCACTTTCCGAAATTTCAAGTAACATAATTTTCTATTCAAAATTAAAGTTGAAATATATATAATCGCTTCATTGCTTCCAAATTGCATAATATTCATTTTTGTAGATCTTTAGCGGTCGAATTAAACAGTATTCCTATCTAAATGTGCTAGATATACACCTACAAATTAAGCCCTTGTTTGTCATTTATTTTCTCAAACATTATTTGTTACAGTAAACAATTTTCATCACATATTCACTCAATAAAATATTATACACACAAACAAATAAAATTACTTTACTTTTTAACCAAACATTATCCAAAAAACATTATTCAAGATTTTATTTTTTCTTTCAAAATGGGAGACAAACAGGTCCTAAACGGCTTATATTGAATTAATCGATCATTCTAATTAAGATAAAATGATAATGGTAATAGTAATAGTTGTAACTTAATTAGCACACATTTGACTTGTCTTATCTAAGCTAAAGGCACAAGTACAAAAAGAGAATATTCAAAATATAGAAAAAAAAAAAACAATTTTTATTTGTACAGTGAAGGGGATATTATTGAAAGGGAGACATGGCCCCCTATTGATTCTAAGATAAGAATAATTAAGGTTTATGTGGGACCATTTTAAATATATAAATGCATGAAATATTCCATTTGTTCCTGGAAAGAAATATTTTGCC
The DNA here is from genome assembly GCA_903798375.1 of Fraxinus sp. D2006-0159. Taxonomy (NCBI): domain Eukaryota; kingdom Viridiplantae; phylum Streptophyta; class Magnoliopsida; order Lamiales; family Oleaceae; genus Fraxinus; species Fraxinus sp. D2006-0159. The sequence continues at coordinate 6,928 of CAIGRQ010152478.1, forward strand.
CTTTTTTTTCCTGCTTATTCAATCTTTATTGAGTCAACAATCAAGGCTCAAATGTTTGACCATCTTTTGTTTGCCAACTTGGCATATTTGGGCATACATTGCTTATTCAAAGGGGGTTCTTTACTTCAAAGATAATTGCTCGTCGGAAAAGCAATCTCCTATTCCTAATAAAAATTCAAATTTATTCACTACCAAGAAAAAAATAAAAAATAAAAAATTGTCATTGTGTATGAAATCTTAACCGATTCGAAAATAAAACCTCGAATATCAAAATTTATCAACAGAAAGATTACTATGACAATAATAAGTTGAATAGAAGAAGGACATGTTGAAATTGGTGTATATACACTTCCCCAATTCAAGAATCCATAAAAAGCATCATTTTTATCAAATTTCACAATATTTCCCATCTTTGAATATATTCTCTCTAATTTCCTTTAGTTTAAATTTGGTGGGATAGAAGAAAGAAGCCTCTTATATACAAATCTCCACCACTATCTGCCTCGATTTTTGAGTCACCAGTATATAAGCCAAGCTCGTGTCATTACCAAAAAATCACAAGTTCTCGTCTACACAATATCCACGCAGTCCAAAACCCACTAAAATTTCCGTGCTTTCTTAAGGTGAGGGTTTATATATTCTAATACGTAGTATTTTCCAGCCATGCATCTCGTTTCTCACTCGGCCATAGTAAGATGTGTTCGTGTTTGTTATGCGATGCTACAAAGTAAATGCATGTTAAATAAAATATTATTAGAGTCACTCAAATCGCTTTTTCTAATTTGTTCACTCAATTAAATGCACAAATAATACAGTTTAGTACTATTCAATTCTATCTCGATGTAACAGGCATTATACATTGGTGTATTTGGAAGCAGGGAAAAATGAACAGGCCAGGAGATTGGAACTGCAGGTCATGCCAGCATCTGAATTTCCAGAGGAGGGACTCGTGCCAGCGATGTGGAGATCCCAGGCCTGGCGAAAGAGGTGATTATGGAAGTTTTGGCAGCGGAAGAGGCGCCATGTCCTTCGGCTTCACCGGCCCAGACGTCAGGCCCGGTGACTGGTACTGCACCGTTAGCAACTGCGGCGCCCACAACTTTGCCAGCCGCTCCAGCTGCTTCAAGTGTGGGGCGCTCAAGGATGATTGCTCGGGCGGCGGTAGCAGTGGAGGATTTGATAGCGAAATGTCTCGAGCTCGAGGGTTCGGATTAGGGGGCAGCAGCCGCTCCGGATGGAAATCTGGTGACTGGATTTGTGCCAAGTAAAAATTCCAGACAACATAAATTTATTTTAATGTTAAATCTTGTTTGTTTTAGTGTCCAGTGGATATGCTTCTAAATTTGACACGGTCGAGTTCTTGCATTGTTTCGTAAGACAACTTAACAATTCTTTTTCAATTTTGTTGTGCAAATATTGGAACCGAACAGGTCAGGGTGCAATGAACATAACTTTGCAAGCAGGATGGAATGCTTCAGGTGCAATGCACCAAGGGAATCCGGTAGCAAGTTTTCTTACTAAAAGCGTGCATTGAGATTCTCTATTTTTGGGTAAAGTCGTATCTCCACTACAAGATTTTCCATGCATTTGTTGATAAAATACACAAGTTCATAACTGTCAGTGGATTCAAATTTCAGGTTCGAAGTTGATTAACAGAGAATCAAGAGCAGATGAATTTTTTTTTGGCACTCCCACTTTTCTGTTTTTCGATTTTTTATATTTAATTTAGGAAGTTTAGGTCCATTATGATTGCAAGTAGAGCTTAGTCCTTCGTTTTGTGAGCTTTATTAGTAGCTAGTATGAGATATATCCTTGTATGTCTTTTTGATTTTAATCTAATTAATATCAATGTCTTTCGAAAAAAAATTTAGTGTCATTGATTAATGGTATAACCGTCACAAAATTTTACACACACTCGTTATTGTGAAATGATTGTTCTATATATGGTGGTATATAACACGAGGATCTTTACAATTGTATATGATACGCTACTCATCCATATAGGCCGTCTTTCTTTATTTTCTTGTGTAATTTATATAGTCTCATTTCTTTATTGCAAATGTATTTATTTTGTTCCTTTACTAACATACCACTATTCAATTTGCATAGCCATAACCAATTTTTCCCCTTAATCTTCAAATAGTACATATTTTAATTTACATCTTGAAATCATCAAAATACACACATTTCTCACTTCTTCTTGAAAACATCGACAAAAATAATTTAATCATCATTATTTACTACTACTAGTTGATAATTAAATAAGGGTAAATGAGGAAAATTCTTTACAAAAAGTTCTTTTTCAATACCATTAAATAAAATTTGTCAATCCATCTGAAAAATAAAACCAGCTTATATAAATGGGACGTAGGAAATAATTTAATTAATGTTTAGCCAAATAATAATTGTCACAATATTTGCTTTAGTGCAAAAAGAGAAAAATTATAAAACTATTCAAGAATATTAAGACCATATTTTTTAAGAACGAAAAACTCCGCAGTTAATATATACGTGTTGCTAAGGTTTCTCCTTGGTGACAATATTGTTAGGAAATATAGAGACCTAACAAATATTAATTACAAGTTGTTCTCCTATAAATTATGTGTCTGTTTTTGCAGTGTTCCGTTTCCACCACGTATAATATATGTGTTTGTTTTGTATTCACGTTTAACAAAATATTCATTCCGTCACATAAAGATATGATTGTTTTCATTTTCACTAAGAAAATTTAATTAATATAGTTGAGAATATAAATTTTACATACATTTTTTCTAATGCGCACTACATTAAATAATGATTTAAATAGTATTAGTTCATATTCGTGGATAACAAAATATATTAAATATGAGTATATTAGAAAACTATGAAATCAGCTAAACTCTCAACAAGCAAAGTGATTTATAATTTGGGATAAAATGAAAAAAAGAGAGAGTAACTATAGAATATTAATACTCAATGTTAAATTGACATACCGGAAAATTCGTTGTTGAAAAATCTTTCCTATAATTAATGACACTTAAGGAAAATCAAAGATATTGAATATGAGGTTTGGATGTAATACTTAGTGTAATAAGCTTACGCTCAGAAAATGTACATTTGGAGTATTGAATGCTCGAATTTGTGCAATAGCTTGAAAGAAATATTTATGCTGAAAGACAAATGTCACATGGAGACAAAGTCATGGTGGGTAACTGGTGGCTATGTAACCCCTCCGGAGTTCGTCTGCACGTCGTAAAATGAGAGAGAAGAATTGCTTTCCGAATGTTCGATTTAAGTATATATAAACTGTGATCGCATTCGATTCACCGTGGTAGCGAATTAGGGGAATGCTGCCACTCTTCAAGATTAGTCGAATGAAGTTTGGATAGCTGAGTCATCAAAAATAATTTACACTTACAAAATTTTCCTTAATTATATTAAAATTAATTAGTCAGAAATGCCTAATGTGACTCACCTTCATTCTTACTAAATCGAAGTGAATTATTAAGCAACCATAGCAGAATCGTAGGGATACAAAAACACCTTGAATAAGTTGGCTACTTGAGAATTCTTCAAGCTCTAGCAAATGGTACAAAACTACATTTTAAAGAAAAGTTTTATTTAGGGGATACACACGTTTATTTAGTATCAGACCATTCATAGCACTTATATCCATTTTATTAAGTTATTTAGTAATTCCTTTTGATTATTGCCTTATTCTAGTTGATCTTAGTATTTGTGTTTTATGGATTATTGTTTCAAGTCTTGCTCATTTTGTACTTTTCATGTAGTACATTAGAATAATGTTTTGCAGTCGTTCACCATCGCAACTGACATACATTTGTATACATGTGGTGGTTAGTGATTTGATGGATGAGGCAATATTCAACTACTGCATTAATACATCAAATCGCTAACCTCAACATGTATGCTATATAGGGTGACTATGATAGTGAGCAATTACAAATAACATTACTTAGTACATTATGTTTAAAAGTCATAAAAATCTTTAGTTTGAGTTAAGTCAATCGATTCATCTCTAAGAAGACATCTTAAGTACACTATTTGTTTTAAATCATCAGTTTTAGCATACAATTATAATCTTATAGTCTCTTATTTATAATAATATTTCAACTAATTAAAGTCGCAATCAACAAAGTATCTAATTAAAAAAAGTTATATTGTTGTTCGCATAGGATTCTCTAGCCTTTGGGATAACATTTTTCAATAAGTTGGTTTTCATTGACATTCTCATGGCATGGTTAAGTAGAAAAAATATAGGCGGTCAAAAAGTAACTACACATTGATTTGTGTCTCCTATTAGACTCCATTCTTTAGCTTTTGAGGAGATTCTTGTTTTCCTTTAAGCAGGCTTTACATTCCCTTACGTGGTTTCTTAATATAAGTCAAGGAGCCTGCATTCTCTCCTTTCAATAGGGGGCCAGCATGCTTTATTAATACTTTTTTGCTTAAAATATATGTAGTCATGATGGGGTTTTAAATTAATTTTAATCAAAGTCCATAATTAATTTAATTACGAATCTTTTCCACCATATATTTCATCAGCTTTTATCAAAATTTATTAAAAGTTGATTTTTAGCTACACCAAACTGGGGCGTAATATCTTCGATGTAATTGCATAATTTTTTCCATTGTATTTAGTGTAGCATACCAAACATGTCGTATAGCATCACATATTGTGCATCATTATTATGAAATTAAAGATATATAAGGTTCATGGTGCAACTTATGTCATCTTTAAGCACTTTTATGTGCAAGATTTGTCATCCATTTGATGAAGCGTGGTCTTGATTTTACATGACACGTAGTTGATGGTAGGATGTCTCCACGAACCACTATTGCTACTTTATCAAGGTTTTTATGATAGTTGTTCCGTCTTAATTGGGTTGATTATATATGATATTCTGTTGAAAGTAAGTATGAAAGACGAGCTAGTTAGATAATTCTAAGTGTAGCCAACTTGTTTGGTTTGAAGTTTAGTGTCTCACTTTAGGTGTTGAGGGTGTTGTAGGCTACTCGATCTCGTGAACTCCTTGAGGTATGTTAGGTTGACCAACTCGTCTTTTATTTAAACTGAAAAAATTATATAAAATATAATCCATATATCAAAATATTATCTTATAAATATATTATCTAAAATCGAACATATTACACAATTTGATAGCTCTCAATTTGATAAAGAAAAATGATAAGATTCTCCATATATTTGAGAATCTCAAGAACCTTTAATGATGAACTTTAGTTAAATGTCAGATGGCCCCTAAACGTTCATCAAAATCAGTGAATGGAATGATTGAATTGAAGTAAAATGGGTGCATTTTTTCATTAACCACTGTGATAGTCAAATGATACAAAAATTGGGAAAGATACTATCAAATTTCTCAGTGTGAGAAAAAGATTGCTTTTGATCCCTTCTTCTTTTACAGGACAAAGCACAATTAATAGAAAATTGCTAGATATGTGGCTTTGGATTTTAATTGCTATATAGCTAGATAAGTGAGATACTAACTAGTTGATTGGAATCAGTATTGTAAGAATATCTTGAATGGGACGAGAAGATTATTGGTGGTCTTGATAAACTCGATTTCAACCTAAATTGTGGTTAGACCCAAATTAGGCCCCAGTTGAGGAATTTAGTCCACTCACATTAGACCAACCGTAGTAGACAATACGAAGACAAGTTGTACTCCATAACAAGGTAGAAAAGTGTTCTAAATCCGGCCAAATAGTTAAAGAGCGAGAAAATATGGGCAATATGAAAATAATTGGATCACACAACAAACAAGATTTTTGTGGAATAAGAGAAGAATTTATTATGCCAAGAAACTTAAATTGTTTTTACAAGATTTAATCTCTCAATCTAAATCTAAACAATTCTCTCAAGTATCCAATGTACCCAATAATGATCTAATTGTTATGTTTTGTCTACCAAGAGCCTGCACCTTGAGGAGTATTTATAGGAGCCAAATCTTGAAGATATAGATGAATTACAATGCACAAAAGTTCCCTGATCTTGATCCCTTCATTATCCCAAAGTCCTAATCACAATCAATCTTTCCATCCATAATGAAATTTGATTCTTTAATCTATCCGGACTTCTAATCCAACATTATCTAAGCTTCCTCCATGTATCAAACTTCCAAAAACATAGAATTTGAGTTACACAGTTTAACGAATTCCACCTTGAAACAAGTTCCAAAACAAGGAATTAAGTCCCCGCTCTTCAAGTCATTCTCCAACTCTTCTACCATCCCCTTTCGAGCATATTGAGTAACTGTGAACCAAATCTAAGTCCTCCATATTAGCAGAACAACCTTGGGCCCCAGTCTTTCTTGAATTATCTCGTTCATTTTCAACTCCAACTGAGTCACTTAACGTGCTCAAATCATCATGAACAAAGTCAACTCCACCTGAGTTGCCAAACTTGCTTGAATCACCACAATCCACACTAACTCCACTTGCGTTACCAACCTGTTCGAATCATGACAGCAACATGATCATCAAGATCACAACTAGCTCCACCCAAGCTAATATAAGATTTTCCAATATTGTTGTTCAAATCTCCACAGACAATCCAATCACAACCGACTCTGCTCGAGTCACTGCTTATCAAACCATAAGCTATAGCTGCTTCCACAATGGTCATCGAACCTTCCAACACATATAACTTAGACTTTCTCCGCCCCCTTAACACAACCTGAGCACCCTTGGTAACTTTTAGAACCCCAGCTCCATCGATGTACTTGTACCCATTTGAATCAAGAGTACTCGAATAGATAAAATTTCTGTATACACCTGGAACATGTCGCACTCGGCCAAGTGTTTTGGCCATCTCATGAAACAAAAAAAACGTTGCCGTAGACCTTTTGCAATTATTGTACGTGTGTTGCAAATCGATGTGTTGTCGTAGAGTAAAAAGATACGGCCAAAAAGACCTACGACAACGTTTAAAAAACGTTGCCGTAGCTCTATGACAACATTTTTTAAATGTTGCCAAAAAGACTTACAACAACGTTTAAAAAACGTTGCCATAGAGTGCCAAAGACCTACAGCAACATTTTTTAAACGTTGTCAAAGACCTCTATGGCAACGTTCATTAAACGTTGCCGTAGGTGCCTTTTTTTTAATTTTATTTTATAATAACAACAACAATTTATGTAAATAGATTGACAAAATTGAAAATGCAACTTATAAACATTTTTTTTAATTTCATAAAAATTGATAATTTCATTACAAGTTTTTGAATCTACACTTCAACATTAGAATGTGATACAACACCATTTAAATAAAAAGAAGTTTCAAAATGAAATAAAATGGTAAGGGAAAATCTCTATCATAAACGGAACACATAAACTACTCTCTTTTTTATTTTCAAATACTTTCACGGCTGTAACACGTTCTTCAGCGGCCTTCTTCTCTTCCTGAATCTCCTCACCAAACAAAATAAGCTGTACCTACAGTTAAGAATGTGAAAATTTGGAATTTATTTGGCATATCAAGCAATAGCTTCAATATAATCTATCAATAGACAAATTATCTTGCTTAATATACAGTATAAAACTCATCAAAGACAGATGAGTTATATAATGTGTGAATATCCAGTATGAATACCAAAAATTCCATTATAGTCTTAGTCTTAGTCTTCGTCTTCAATTCTTATAATCAAACAATGGTACCAAATTTTCTTGGTCCACATGTTCATATCTTCAACGTATCTAGGATTTATCACGAACACGAAACAAGATTTTGCTGAAAGAACTTCCAAATGGGTGTCTAATTTCAAAATAAATCACATCTATCCACCATCCAACATCAGAATCAATTATGTTGCTGAAAACTAAAAGATTTCAAGAACTGAGTGCAGATGTCTATTCCCAGAAACCACAAAAATTCCATTAATTGAAAAAGTCATCCCAAGTAAAACAAACTTCTGACCACATTTAACTCCCCATCTACCTAACTAGTGGTTTGCAGCAAAGAAAAAAAAAAGACAGAAATTTTTCTAAACTATATTCTTCCATAACATCACTCACTCGTATACAAATGTTCATAAACTAGATGTCCAAAATACTTCATCCCAAAGTTAGAAAGCAATAATTTAGGATTAAATTTAACTAAAAATGGCAACAGGGATGTAACCATGGCTTTAGCAGATGTAGGTAATTCGTGGGGAAGTGTTTCATATATACACTAATTTAAGTAGTAGAGAATTTAAGTGCACAACAGTTGCAAATCAAGAAACTAAATCCTAAACAATGAAATTGAATTATCTCAATTATCAAAATGAACAAAGACACTCAGTAATGCTCTCCTCTACACATTTTCTACCCAAATTTAGCAAAGTAATAGCCTATTCTACTTCTGAACTACCTATATTCTTAATTTACTGAATCTAGGTACTAATCACAACCTTCAAATACCAGACGCTCAACAGAAAAAGCTTCGAATTGCAAACTCAACAACCCTACAAGAATCACAGTTTTAGGGACTTTAGAGATATTCTCAGTATGGGTAGCTAGAATTGACCAAAAAGCACATAACTCTACTGAAATTGTAGAGGGAAAACATAATATTATGAACAGAGCAAAGAAAGCATCAAGATATGAGCTCCAAACAAGATATGCACCTATACACTGTCAATTTCAATTATTAAAGGGCAAATCCTAGTCGAATGCATCTCACGAACCAATATACTCTCTACTAACCCTCTCTTAAAACTACACTTTTAACACCCAGAATTCAAACTCCCTAAATCCCTAATTAGGAAACCCTAAATCCGAAATCAAAAAAATAGTCACACATTGTTATAGTGAGGAAAATCGGAACTTACCTCAGGAGATAGGTGATCGGCGACGCCGCAATGGGAGTTGGAACGGGAGGAGTGGAGACAGTCGGACCCGTCACTGCCGAGTCTGCCGTGGGATTCTGGCCGTCTAGGACTGTGGCCTGCGGGTGGGAGACGAGAGAGAGGAGAGGAGAAATGTGGAAGAAAGCTTAGAATCCAGTGGGACTGAAGTGGTGGATTTGTGGTGGCCGTTGGGAGAGTTTAAGATGGGAGAGTCCGAGAGAGAGAGCCTGTGGGATTGTTAGAGAGGAGTGGGGTGGAAAAATGGATAGAATTTCACGTTTTTCCATTTATTGGGAAAGAAAAAGGAAAACACACTTTTGGCAAAACTTATCGAACGTTGCAAAAAGTGAATTTTTTTGCAACAATCAACAAACAATGCGATAGACCCCTTTTAGCAACATTTGTGAAACGTTGCAAAAAGTGAGACTTTTCACAACGTTCAATAAACATTGCCGAAAGTGAAACTTTTCGCAACGCTCAACAAACGTTGTAAAAAGTCTTACTTTTCGCAACGTTTGTCAAACGTTGCGATAGACCCCTTTTCGCAACATTGGTCAAATGTTGCCAAAAGTGAGACTTTTCGTAACGTTCACTAAACATTGCCAAAAGTGAGATTTTTCGAAACACTCAACAAACGTTGCAAAAGGGGTCTATTGCAACATTTTTCTAAAAAATGTTGTCAAAAGTCATTTATACTAATCAATGGCAACATTCACTTACTAAAATGTTGCCAAAAGACCCTTTTAGCAACATTTATGCCTTTTTAGTGTTGCGAATGACTCTTTTTGTTGTAGTGCATTTTGATCTTGGTATTACCAATCCTAACTATTTTACAAGGCTCATTATTTTTCCTCATCAATGAACCCCTTGTAACTGTTTCATATGAAGAAACCAATCCCGATTTGAACACTTATGAAAAGTGCAAGCCAAATCAAGAATCCAATCCTTGTCAAATTTGGAGTTATTATCAGTAATTGCCAAAAGATCTCCATTATTGTTATCTTCTACGAGATTCACTTTATTGAAATTTTCTAGTTGTTCATCCTGATCTGTAATAGTAAACCTTTTCATCCACTCATAATAATCCTTCTTCATATGCCCCTTGTTGTTGCAATACCAACATACCTTATCATCGTTCCCATCCGAGACTTTGCCCCTTCTATGACCACCTATCTTCTTCTAACGAATAACAAAACCCTTTGCTTGGGCTTCAGATCCAACACTAGATGCTTCATCTTTTACTTAGAATAAAGCGAATCATATACATCGTAAATTGTAAGAGAATCCCGACTATAGAAAATGGTATCCCTAAAGGTCACATATGAAATCGGCAGTGAACATAAAAATATTAGCCTGAAGCCCTCTTCATCATACTTGATCCTCATGGCCTCCAAATCAGCGATGATTTCCTTGAACAGTGGATAGATGGTTTTTCAAAAATCCACCTTCTATCAAGTGATGAGAATATAATCATTGCTTTAAGTGTAGCTTATTTGTCAAACTCTTTGTTAAACAAAGCTGCTTCAATTTTAGCCACAATCCAGCGGCACTTTTCTCCTTTACCACGTTTTGAAAAATTTGATTAGACAAATAAAGATGTATCTGTGATAGGGCTTTATGATCCTTTCATTGATTTTGAGCCATAGTCATTCTTGTGGGCATTTCATCAATTCCCAACAAAGTATCATCAAAATCCAACTGAACAAGAACTACTCGCATCTTGATCTTCCACAAAGAAAAATCTACTATTGCGATCTAAAAGTAAAATCTCGAATTTCATAGTTGTCATTCCTGAAACAATTGAAACTGTTTCAACCTCGCTTTAATAATCAATTTGAATCTCCCAAGAACATCGTCGAAAAACCTTCAGCTCTAATACCTGTTTGTTAAAATTCCAACCAAATAATTGAAAAATGAGAAAAAAAAAAAATGGGTAATATGAAAATAATTAGATCACACAAAACACAAGATTTTTGTGGAATAAGAGAAGAATTTATTTTGCCAAGAAACTAAAATTGTCTTTACAAGATTTAATCTCTTAATCTAAATCTAAACAATTCTCTCAAGTTTCTAATGTATCCAACGATGATCTAATTGTTATGTTTTGTCTACCAAGAGCGTACACCTTGTTGAGTATTTATAGGAGGCAAATCTTGGAGATATAGATGAATTATAATGCACAAAAGATTCCTTATCATGATCCCTTCATCAACCTAAAGTCCTTATCCCAATCAAACTTGTCATCCATGATGAAATTTGATTCCTCCATGTACCAGACTTCCAAAACACATGGAATTTGAGTTACAATCTAACAAAAAGATTGAGATGACTCGAGTACAAGTGTCGAGTAATTGGTTAAAGAACAATATGTCTAAGTAAAATTTGAAGAAATGAAAAAATCTAAATTAATTAAGAAGCACATCATAACGTTGACAAAATGTTGGTTTGTTTCGATAGAGAATGGGTTGTGCTTTGTCCATACATCATCCTTAGATAAAAACTATGCATCATTATGGATAAACCATTTTATGTCATTTTTCTGAGTTTAAAAAGTTTTAGTTTGGGCATGCTTCGGAATCTTAGCATGTTGTTGGGCTGGATTGGTTTGTTAGTACGTGACAAAGTTTAATTGTGTCCTATGGGACGAAGACAATCCTACTCACTTTGAACTGCACCCTTGACAAAATTGATAAGTGTTAGGTTTTAATGTTATTGGCTATTCCAGAGATAAAAATTATTTTTATAAAAGAGTTGTAAAAGTCAAATTCTTTTGGAAAGTTGTAAAAGTCTGTTAGGAATCTAGGAAGAGGACAAGAACGAGGAGTTATTGGTAGTTATTGGTAATAGGTACAAGAGCACGCAATTTAGGAGAGCCTTAGAGATTACAGGAAATAGGTCATTGAGTCTAGGAAATTGTCTAGTCTGTATCGTACTGTAAGTCGATTTGTCTATAGTGGATTTTTCTTGCATGGTCTTCGAGTTTTTTATTCCACAATGGGTTTTCTCTATCATCACAATATTTGTGTTATTTACTTTATGTATATTACAAACTGTGGTAATTCAACTTAAGATAGTAATTGCATGTTAACTCACCTGAATTAATTATTAAAATGACTTGTTGCTATTAATAATCGATAGTTTTTTTTCTATTCATCTCCTTCTAGTTGTTAGTTGGATCAAATGCCATTATTTAATCTAGATAAGTTTGTCTTTATCCGTGCCTCCATATTTTGACACATGCAATTATGCTTACTGGAAAGTAAGAATGAAACTCTTCTTGAAATCTATGGATGAGCATATTTGACTTAGTGTGCAAAGTGGTTGGACCGCCCCTACTACCATCGTTGAAGTTGTAGTTATCCCTACTGGTACTACTAATTGGTCTAGGACTAAGTTAGATGAGTGTAATTGGAATAATAAAGGTTTTAATATCTTATTTATGGTTGTGTTTGCTGAAGAGTTTAGGAGAGTGTCTATGTATGAGACTGTTAAAGAGGTTTGAGATATTCTAGAGACCACATATGAAGGAACCCAGCCATTAATAACTCGAAATAGTATATGTTGACACTAGATTTGAAAAAATTAGAATGAAGGATGATGAATCATTCGATAATTTATATACGAATTTGAAGACAAATTAAACTCTAGCTTCAACATAGGTGAGAAAATCCCTTAAACATAAATTGTGAGAAAAGTCCTTAGATCCTTACCCCGAGAGATTTAGGCCTAAAATCACGACTATCAAGAAAAGCAAGGACTTAGATACAGTTAAGATAGAACAATTAGCTGGATCTCTCCAAACCTATGGACTCACCATATCTCAACTTAAGAATAACAAATTTGCAACCTTGAATACTGTTAATGAAGAAAATAGTGACTACTGATACGAAGAACTTTAATGATGAGGAGATAACTTATTTTGTTAAGAATTTTCGAAAAATATTTAGGAATAAGAAGAAGCCTCAAGAGAGATAGAGAGGTGCCTCTAGTGAGTCTAGAAAGAAATCACAGTCCGTGAAACGTCATAATTGTCAAGGTTTTGGCCATTTTAAAAATGAATGACTTAAAAATAAGAGTATCATGGGTAAAGCTATGAATGCTACTCTTACTGATGATGAGTCTTGATTATGCCTAAAGAATAACATGGTATTTGTAGCACAATCTTGAGGTGTTGATTCCATAGGGAGATGGAAAATTGCTCAAAGGATCAAAAGGTGAATGTTCTCTTGATGTGTAATAGAATTTATTGCTTTAATAAAGTTTAAATCAAAGTTTGAAATAACAAAATAATTTATTGCTTTAGTAAAGTTTAAATCAAAGTTTGAAATAACAAAATTAAAATCAATGTTCGGAATAGTGAAGCGCCGAAATTTCCTCAATTGGATTGGGTCATTCAACATCAATTTTTCATTCTTTTTACTCAATTAGAAATTTTCATATTAACTTTCTAATCGGAAGATATATCGCTGGAATTCAATTTATTTCAATTGTAATCCTAGAATTTAGATTTCCCGTGACACAATCCCACATTTTTTCATTGGAATAAGATTAAGAAACAACCATATACACCAAGCACAAGGCAGTAATTAATCATACAAATAATATGAATTTGTGATTAGAATTCAACAAATATTTCAATTATTCAATAGAAAGAGCATGACTAGATCTATGAAGAATTTAATAAAAGTTAAATCAATCTCAAACAACTTCATGTAGGAGAAGTCTAAATCCTAGAATTATTCAAGAAGGAAAGATCAAATTACATGAATAGAGGGTAATTATTCAACAAGGAAAGATCAAATTACATGAATAGAGGGTGTGAAATCTCCAAATCCAATGAGCTTCTTCCTAGCTTCACCAAGAATCTTAGTTCTCCATGGAAATCTTGAGCAAAAACAAGAGAAAAATACCCTACCATCATTAGGACCCTCAATTTCAACGGCCCCGTTTTCGAAAACTTGTGTCACACAAAAGGGTCAGTCCATCTAGATCGAAGTTTTTCTGGGTGCTTGTGAAATCTAGAATTATACAAGTATACTTTTTGATTTGGTTCAAATATTTTTCTAAGAAGGTTTTTATCATGAAAAGCTTTTATTTTTGTCTTGTAGATTCTAGAACTCTCATAAGCGTCATTCCTCAATTCTTCCAACTCATTCAATTGAAATTTTCTAAGCTTACCTCCCTCTCCTAGACCAAAATTAAAATATTTAATTGCCCAATAGGCTTGGTGTTCAACCTCTACAAGTAAATGGCAAGGCTTTCCAAAAATAAGGCGATATGGTGACATGCCTAGTGAAGTCTTAAAAGTCGTATGATAAGCCCAAAGTGCATTGTTCAGTCTTAAAGACCAATCTTTACGATTAGGGTGCACCGTTTTCTATAAGATTTGTTTAATTTTCCTATTAGCCAATTCTACTTGTCCACTAGTTTAGGAGTGATAAGCAGTAGAAATTTTATGAATAACTCCATACTTTTTCATGAGTGCTTCGAATGAACGGTTGCAAAAGTGCATGCCTCTATCACTAATAATAACATGTGGTGTGTCAAATCGAGATCAAAAATTTCTTTCAGAAATTTAACAACTGTTTTATTGTCATTAGCCCTACAAGATGATGCTTCTACCCAATAATGTACAAATAACTAAAAGATGATGACAAATGTCCCATAAAATCAATTCCCCAATAGTTAAATATTTCGATTACCAAAATGGGATTTGGAATATCATGTTACGTCGGGACAAAGCACCTAATTTTCGGCATATTTCACAAGATCTATAGTAATCAAACCACACTGTAAAATTTTAGCAACACTTTTTCTTTTATATAGAAAAGTGGCTCCACATGCTTGGGTATGACAAAAATCTAGCACACTAGGTATCTCCTCATCAGGGACACAACGTCTTAAATTTGGTCGAGGTAGTATTTAAATAAACATGGATCATCCCAATAAAAATTACGTACTTCAACCAAGAACTTATTCTTGTCCTGTGCACTCCACTCTTTAGGAATCTCACTTACAACCAAATAGTTCATATTATGAGCAAACCATAGTAGAGAAGAGACAAAACAAACTCTCATATGGAAATTCATCTCTGATTGACAATATGATTGTGTCGTCCTCAAAAGATAGCCTTGATAGATGGTCGGCCACCACATTCTCTACTCACTTCTTATCGATAATGGAGATGTCAAATTCCTACAAAAGTAAGATCCATTGTATTAATTGAGCCTTAGCATTCTTCTTTGCAAGAAGGTACTTAAGGGATGCATGATTTGTGAAGATTGTAATGGAAGAGCCAATCAAATAAGATGTAAACTTATTAAGCGCAAAGACTAAAGCTAGTGACTTTTTTTCAATAGTGAAATAGTTCATTTGAGCACTGTTAAGAGTTCTACTAGCATAGTAAATCACAAAAGGCTTACCTTCTCTACGTTGCCGGAGAACTGCACCTACTGCGTAATCACAAGTGATAAGTGTAGTTTCTACACTAATTTGAGGTCCTAAATGATGATATTTTACTGTTCTTTGGACAATATACTATCTAATTTGTGTTATATTTCATTTTATAGGTAAATGTTTGATGAAGAATTGGAGAAGAGAATGCAAAGATAGCGAAAAATGGCTCCATTGTATCAAAAACATAGTTCGGGGACTGAAATGCAAATATTCTAAAGTTACGTCAAATCTCGCGATGAAGATTTAAGAGCGTTAGACATCAATTGGATGAGGAAAGAAACCAAAGGGATGAAATATAATCCAAGTATGATCACATATCAACTACAAACCGAAAAAGTTATGTTTCAGATTTTCAGGCTCACGTTGAGACCCAATTTTGGCATAGAAATATTTCGATTTGGAAAGATGATATCTCTATAAGAATTGTAGCCCTTCACATTGAATCACCTCAATCGGATATCGAGAGAGAAAGTTATGACAAAAATACTGAGAGCTATTCAGCTGCCAGAAATTAGGCGAGGTGCGCGCCCTCGCCTGCAGGAGAGGTGTTCACCATTTTGGATCCAATTTCGAATACTTGAAGAGCCAATTTTCAAATTTTCTTCATTTATATATGATCCGGGTGATGGCTTCCTTTTATTTTC
>CAIGRQ010152489.1:0-10024 GCA_903798375.1 Fraxinus sp. D2006-0159
CTTCTCACTACCACACTCTCTCACAACACTCACAGAGCAAAACGGAGTACGCCATAGATCTCAACCTACTATGCATGCAAACAATTAAACCAAGTATTAAGATCACTCCAAATCATGCCATGCACATATCAAAAACATATTGAAAAATGCACATATAATCATGCAACTAAATTGAGGAATCATACACATGTAGAAAGGATTACACACAGATGTACATGCAATAACCAAACTTTACCATAGTTAAAAAAATATCTTATTTTTCGCACTTACCTTAGACCTACATTTGTTATCATAGGTTTTTGAAAAAATCCTTTTCATTTTGCCAAATTAAAATATCACCATTTTCATTAAAAAAGCACAACTCAAAATGTGTCGTCATTTTACAAAAAATGCACAGAACACAAAAAATGCAACCAACAACAACCACAAGTAAAGATTTATTTCGAGTCAACTATGTCATTAACTTGGTCAAATGACTCACGGGTTAGTGAGGAAGTCAATTCGGCCATCAAAATCCTGATTGCTGATATCGAGTCCAAAGTTATGTGATCGCTGATATCTATTCCTAGGTTGGTAGGTCCAACGTTGTCTAGTAGGCATTTGTCCTACGATATCCTTATTCTTGAGTTCGGGATTAGGAACATACATAAGCTGGTTGGTAGTAGGGATAAAAATGGTTTTGGAAGTATTAGCCCTATTATGAACGATCTGCTTATATCGTAGACATCCTCTGTTCCCAATAGGCTTGTTCAACCCCAAAAGATTGTCTAGTTTCTGAGATTCACTAGAGAAAGCAAGAAGTTGAGACTCGGAATATTTAAGTTCGCTCAAAAGGTTCTTAACCTGGATTTCTAATTTCTCATTCTCAATGGTCAACTCACTAACTCTCCAAGAGAATTTCTCAAGTTTACCTGTAAGATTCTTAATTTTAGACTCTAGATATTAATTCACAATATCTAGTTTATTGATGCACAAGGTAGACTCATGAAGGTCAGCTACAAGTTTCTCTCTAACTAGCTCAAATTCATTGACCTTCTTAAGTACGAATTTATTCACTTTCTTAATCTTAAGACTCTATTCAAATAATTTTTGATAAACCTTACGAATTTCTTCCTAGTCTTTCTGAAATTGCACATCACTATATACTTTCTCAACCTTCTCACTCTCCTTATCAGATTCACTTTTAATCCTAAAAGTGAAGGCTATAAACTCCCCACTCTCCTCATGTGTAGACATCTCACTTTGATTATCCAAGCTAGACTCTTCATCAGTGAGAGTTGTATTCATAGCTTTACCCTGATTTCTCTTACAATTAGAGTACGCATTTCTATAGTAGTCAAAACCTTGACACTTATGACATCTTACAGATTTAAATCTCTTTCTAGACTCACTAGAATCACCTTTTTGTCTCTCTTTAGTATTCTTCTTAATTCTAAACATTTTTTGAATTTTTTTAACAGAGTATGCTATTTCCTTATCATTAAGTGATTCTGAATTAGAAGAATCATACTTTTCTTCCATAATAGTGTTCAAGACTATAGACTTGTTCTTCTTAGGTTGAGATATGGTGAGTTCATAAGTTTGGAAAGATCCAACCAATTCTTCAATCTTAACAACATTTATATCCTTACTCTCTTTGATAGCCGTAACTTTAGACTTAAATCTCTCAGGTAAGGATCTCAAGATTTTTCTAATAATCTTAAGCGTAAGAATTCTCTCACCTATGTTAAAGTTAGAATTAGCATTATCATTCAAGCTCGCATAGAAGTCATCGATGGTCTCATCATCCTTCATCATAATATCTTCAAACCTAGTGGTCAACATCTGTAATTTAGAACTCTTAATAGTCTGAGTTCCCTCACGTGTAGTCTGTAAAATAACTCAAACCTTTTTAGCAACCTTACACATAGACACACGCCTAAATTCTTCAGGTGATACAATCATAAATAGAGCATGAAGACCCTTACTATTCCAATTACACTCATCTAAATCTTTCTTAAACCAAGTTAAAATATTAGTTGGGGTAACTACACCTGCAACTATCGTAGATGGGGGCGGTCCAACCATTTACTAAACTCAACAAAATATGTTCATCCATAGATTTCAGAAAGGCTCTCATTTTAACTTTTCAATAGACAGTTACTGTCATCAAAATATAGCAGAACAGACAATAAACTACTCATCGAGAAAACTAAGGTCGAGAAACGAATTTGGGCTCTAATATCACTTGAAAGTTACTAGTTCGACCATAAAATCACCTAGATTAGGTGAATAGGTGAATAATGCCGAATTAAAAATTATTGTTGATTAATATTATAACAAGTCACAATAATTAATTACTCTAGATTCAATTCACGTGAATTAACTACCCTATGTTAAATTGTCGGCATGTATGAAATCAATAATGTAAACAACATAAAGAATTGTATTCTTCTTATACTTCTGGTCCAACCTCCCTCAAACTTCAGCAATCTCTGAAAGCTATTGAGAAAATACCTTCCTGATCATATTTAAAAAGTGTGTGTTTTGAATTATTTGACTTTGATGTTTTTCCCAACTTGTGATTGATCAATCTCAAGAATCAAAGGGTTAATCTCAATGTTTTAATGTATTCTTGGATCTTTGATTGATGTTATGAGAATGTAAAATAGTGATAACCATAAAAAACGTAATGGGCATTTGATATTTATAATGAACTGTATTTAGCTAGATATGATATATAGAACTCTTGAAAATCGCGAACTAAGGTTTCATGTATAATACCATCGTTCGAACGTCAAGCTAGCGACAAGTGATTGAGAGGTTTGTCGTTGAGCGATAGACGGGCGAAAATGATTCTGCTTTTTCCGCTCGAGCATGAGTTAGGCCAGAGGCTAGTGTAAATCCCACGACTCTTTCTTCTTATTCCATACTCGAACCCAAAGACTCCAATTTATGTATACAACACTCCTTGACTTTTACAACTCTTTTATAATAATCATTTTGTCTAAAAAATTGTCAATACAATATAAGTCCTAACAAGTAGCTTGAATAAATGTAAGAATTCCCAAACTCAATGCCACTATTCTTGAACAACTTGGTGTCGGGATTATTGATTGTGTCATAAAGACCCTTATGCCCACATCTCAATCGTCCCCCGATTCGAGATCTCGCTATCAACTTTTTGACCTANTTATTTTTCCAACTCTACAAACTTAAATTAGATTAATCATTTCTCACTGAAAGTTGTGCTCTATATTGGGACACATTTAATTCCCACGTCTTGGTAAAGACAATTATCAAGTGAGTTCATTGCGTACAGTAGGTCTATATTATCATAACATAAGATGAAATAAGTTCAAGTATTCCATTTCTTTTCTTAAGTTGACATTTATTCATACTCTCCTTTTTCAAGATTCCTTAATATTTTATAGAACTTAATATGCATGACTTAGTATTTTGATCTTTTCATGAAATATTGTTCCAAGTATTTGCAAAAAATCTAGTCTGATAAAAAACTATGCCATTATTTAAACAGCAAAACAAGACAAATGGTGAAATAGAACCAATCACTTCGAGTTTCCAGAAGTACCTTCAAGCTTTATTTATCAAATATTTTATTACTTTGACAGAGAACAAATCTGGTGTACCTTGTAGCTTTAATTTGTCAACGCATACATGTGCACATTTGTTTTGGTGGTGCTGTGTTTCTGGGGAAAAATGGATCTAACACTCAGTTCAATCTTCACCTCCATCCTCATAGCTGCATTCGTAGGATGGGCAGTTAAATTGATAAACTGGGTGTGGTTAAGGCCTAAGAAGCTGGAAAATGGCTTGAGAAAGCAAGGACTCAATGGAAATCCTTACCGAATATTTATTGGTGATATGAAAGAATTGATTGGATTCATCAAAGAAACGCAGCCCAAATCAATCAAATTCTCAGACGATATGGCACCACACATTGGCCATTATTACTACCAGAGCATCCGCAAGTTTGGTATATGCATTTTTCCTACTTTAAGTTGTGTTTTCCATTTGTACAATTTATCTTTGGATCATTTAATTTTCATCAGTCAATTTGGACAAAATAATTGTATCTCAAATGCATCAAATTTTACACGTTTTTTAAGATTGCAAGTTACTTGAATATCAGGAGAGAATTCATTCGTATGGTTTGGTCCATCGCCGAGATTGAATGTCACGGATCCAGATCTTATTAAGGAGGTTTTATCAAAACCTGATGTATTTCAGAAGCCAGGGCCGGATTTGGGGAAGATATTAGTGGGAGGGCTTCTGTTTCTTGAGTGTGAAAAATGGGCTAAACATAGAAAGATTGTCACTCCTGCTTTCCATCTACACAGGTTGAAGGTAATCCAAATATAATACGCGTAGTTCTTTATAAATAGGTAGCTGCAAGGTTTGAATTCAATTTTCTTTCTTCGACTTGATTTAACCTGGACACTCGGACTTTACATGGCCCGCTTTTAGTAGGCCAATCCATGACACACAGCCAGTTATGCACATCAGACGTTGGTGGAATTTTCATATATAAAGATGAAATTTGAGTATTTTCATTTTCCTCTTGCAAGAAAAACATTTTTGAGATAAACACGGGTTTGTTGAGCACACATTATACTCTCTTGTTAATGTATTCCTTTTATTTACTTTTGAGATATAATTCAATCTTCTTGTGCTTCATGAATTCATGTGACTCGTAGAATATGCTATCAGCTATACATTTGAGTTGTTTGAATATGATGCACAACTGGGAAGCCTTGGTTTATAGCAGCGAAAATTCTTGTGAAATCGATGTTTGGCCATACCTTGAAGATTTATCTGGGGACATGATTTCTCGCACAGCATTTGGCAGCAGTCATGAAGAAGGGATGAGAATTTTCCAGCTCCAAAAAGAACAAGTTAAACTCGCCTTGCAAATATTAAAGTTATCTTTTATCCCTGGATGGAGGTAGCAAACAAAATTTTCTTATTTTCTTGTTTTCTCGAGATTGTTTTTAGCTTTGATGACTAGAATTAATATTCTGTGAGCACAGATACTTTCCAACTAAAGCAAACAGAAGTCTTATAACAATCTCCAAGGAAATACAGTCGTTACTAAAAGGTATTATCAGCAAAAGAGTGAAGGCAATGGAAAGGGGGGAATCAGCTAGTGATGACTTGTTGGGATTATTAATGAAATCGAACTCGCAAGAAATTCAAGAACGTGGAAACAAGAACAGCGGAATGAGTATTGAGGATGTGATTGAGGAATGCAAATTATTCTATTTTGCTGGGTCTGAGACGACTTCCAATTTACTCGTATGGACTATGGTATTGCTAAGCCAACACCAAGAATGGCAAGCTCGTGCTAGAGAGGAAGTTTTTCAAGTTTTTGGGAAAGAAAAACCAAATTCAGAAGGACTAAACCACCTCAAAACTGTAAGTATTCTCTTTGCTTAGATTCTTATGCATCAATGATTGTTACTCTTATCATTATTGGGATATTACACAATCCAATTTGAGGGAAATAAAAATATTCAACAATCATACTCCATTAAAGATTTGACATTTTCGAACTCCCTCTGCAACTTGCTAAAAGGCCACGTCTTTCTTAACATTTATAATTATGACTTCTACACATATTTAAAGAAAATTATATTGGGTACGACTATATTTTTTCCCCAGATGTTATAGTCCTAACAATACTAGACCTAACAGGTAACCATGATTCTGCAAGAAGTTCTAAGGTTGTACCCACCAGCACCTCTAATGGTCCGAACCTCTACAGAGACGGTGAAACTCGGGAACATGACTCTACCAGCCGGTGTACAGATGACACTGCTAATCAGTCTACTCCATCACAATCCCAAGATTTGGGGCAATGATTCGATGGAGTTCAAACCAGAAAGGTTTTCTGAAGGAATTTCAGGTGCAACCAAGGTTCAATGCTCTTATATACCTTTCAGTACAGGTCCACGAATCTGCATCGGACAAAACTTCGCCATGATTGAAGCAAAAACAGCTCTGGCAATGATATTACAACGCTTCTCATTTGAATTCTCCTCGTCTTATATACATTCTCCTTTCCCCATTATCACTCTTCAACCCCAGTATGGAGTTCCACTGATTTTGCACAAGCTCTAAACCGAGCCTTGGTCCTAATTAGATGTTTTGTATCTGGGATTGAATGTAATTAAATGGATTCATAAGAAGTTTAAGTTACTATCTTGAATATCATATATTGTACAATATGATATACCAAATATGTAATAAGATATTACTCTTAATATTAACTTGTGGAAAGCATCGTCCAACAATTCAATCTTGCTCTCTATTGTCAATTTGCATACTTAAATAAAGCAATCTCGTACATTTTTTTTCTCCTTGACACAAGATTTCCACATTGAATAGCTCAATCGGCTTTGTACCTCCTTTTGAGATTTGTTTCTTCTTCTTTCACTCAGGCTTGTGGCTTACCCTCTTGGCTATAATATTCTCATTCCAAAGTCCTTTGTGGGCTATCTAGAGGTAGGAGCAACCAAGTTGGAAGTGTTGGTTTGTGGTTGATTGGTGTCGGTTGTGGTGTAGAATAGAGAGACTGAGCCCAGATTTCTTGGATCAATTGAAGGAAATAACTCACAGGAAGTCCAGACAAAATCTACTGCATTTCCAAGGACAAAATCTAAGAACTTTGATAAAACTCTCTCCCTCGACTTCGACTTATCTATATATGCAAATTTGACACCAAAATCTGTTCATTTATACCAGAACCAATGGATGCAACACTCAGCTTACTTTTCACCTGTGTCCTAACTGCATCCATAACATGGGCAGTGAAATTCCTAAATTGGGTCTTGTTAAGACCTAAGAAGCTGGAAACATGCCTAAGAAAACAAGGTCTCAATGGGAATCTTTACAGAATCTTGGGAGGAGACATGAAAGACGTCTTTATTACTGTCATGAAAGAAACGGACAAGATCGGTCGAACTCTCTGACAATATATCATCTCACATTCTTCCATATTATCACTGACATATTCGGGGTCTAAAATTCACGTTTCGTAGATTTTTGGTGATGTCGTTCCACTTTTACGTGTTTAATTTCGACATTATGCTATGCTAGATTTTTACATTACTAAGATATAAATAAACCCTTGTTTTGAATTTTTTTAATATTAATTAATTATTTTGACGACTAGTATGTTTATTTTCTTGGATGGTTATTATTGTTTTCATCGACTTTTCAATTAAGTAGCTACTAATTGAGATAATTTATTGAAATCTATTATATATTATCGAGAGAGATACTAGGTTTTTAGCTAAGAATAATAAACATTGTAAAGTTCGATAGGGAATAGAGATATACATCATGCTTTACACGGTTTTAATAGATGTTCTAGATCGTTTAATATATTTATCATGTTCGTATCTTTCATCTAGAGATAGGAAGGTCACATGAGGATAAAAGATTTGATAACTACAAACCGTCAGTTTAATTTGTTGTGCGAAAAATGGATTAATAAGGGGAATTCGACATTTTTGCAATACTTTCACATGTATAAAAAAATTGGTTAAATTGCTTTCTAATTTAATCGATAATTTAGATAATATTTGTTATTCGATTAAAATTGCTATTAATTTAAACTCGATTGAATACTTAGTTTTCGTGGGTTCGATACTCTACGTACTACTATATTACTTCTTTCCGATCTCGTTCACTTGCGGGAAATCAAACGATCAATCACTACGACCATCAATAAGTTTGTTAATCTGCATTGAGTACAATCCATAATTTCAATATTAACAGCATTTACTTCATAATCGACACACATTCTTAACTGTCCAACCATATATATTGTTTAATCAGGTAAGATTTGAGCTGTACGGCAAGGACACAGATAGTCGGTTATGAGTTAAACCTTGGTGCGTGCATAACCTTTCTATCCACGATAAAATGATTACGCAGATGATGCATTCAGATACGTGCATTGGAGATTGCTGAGGTGTGAATTTCTGTTTAATTTACTTAGTTTAGATGCTCTTCCTCAGCCAGTGAATTTGATCAAACAAATATTCGTGCAAGTATATCATGAGATGCATAAGATTTCGGAACGAAATAAAGTCACATAAGATATAAATTTGGTCTTGTTTCTTAGATTTCTTATAACCCCCCATCTTTGAGCAGTATTATTAGTTCTACTTTTGTTCTTCTTTATTTCTGAAAGTCAACCATAACCCTTCCAAAGTTTTTATTTTTAATTTTTATTAAAAATATGTCACATGCATAGTTTAATTAAAAAATTTAGACGACACGCTATTACATCTTAGTTTAATTTACTTGACATGTTGTAATAATATAATAAGGTTGCTTATTATTCAATCCTCGTGTAATAATGCAAACAAGAGCAATAATTTTATTTTAAAGAATAATCAAGGTTAGCAGGTATCCTCCATTTCTCAAATTTAAATATTGTAAGAAAGAGCATCACCCAATGAAATATAATTACTTGAATTCTAAGGGGCTTTAACTACACGATTTCAGTACGAATGCCATCAATACAAGAAAAAATTCTACCACTTTCTTTTTACCACCTCACCCATCTGTAAATAATAATGTATAACAAGCATTTTCCTTAATACAATTGGTTCAGCCAGAGGCAATAGGTTCTGCTGCATTAGCAATGCAATATCATTTTAAGATAAAGAATTCAGCTTTTATGTCGACCAATTTATTATTTCCACAATGGGCTGCCTGTCCAAAATGCAACTAGAATGTTGAGACTGAATATTGATGGCGTTGTAAATGGCAATCCCGTATCACATTGTGGGATAGTAGTTTATGTGAGCTCAAAGCAGGTTACTTCTCACTAGAGGTTGTGGGAGACATTGCACTACGTGAAGGTCTCATCTTCGTAAAAGCAATTTGTTGTGATATGTGCAACAATAGTGATGAATAATATGTAATCAACGAAGAAAGAAAACCAAACAAAACGGAGGTTTACGTGATTTGATAATTTGCCTACATCATGGGGAGCGAAGCGGCTATGATTTGTGTTATGTATGAACGCGCCACCCCTACACTGCCAACCAATTAAGCATTTCTGGCAAATGGACAGTAATCCACTCTATATGAGCCACATATTACAACATAATTGAAAAATGTGATGCTATCAAAATCATTCGTGGCTTAACTTGAAGAATGTATATGCGCCAAATGCTTGTTTACTCATTAATATCTAATTCTGAAAGATGTAGAATGTGGCATGTGCCACTTTATGCCTAAAAATAGGAATAAAGTAGCTCAGATTCTTGTGTCCTTTACTACAAGCTACCTCCCCAGCTGATATGAGACGGGTTGATTTATTCAACTTTTTGTTTCATCATTTATTTGCAACGATCTATCTTACTGAAAAGCCATAGTTTAATTTCAACAAAAAAAAAAAAAGGCAAATAAAGGAGTCCTACATCTTTAAGCTTGTAAACAGATTCGTCCTCTTTGCAATTGTAACCAAAAAAATAAAAGAACTGACTTTTTAACGACGCCTTTGCTTATTTAGCCCTTGTTTGAGCCCCATTTTGAGAAAAGTAAGCATTTTGGAATAGTAGATTGATGGAGAATGTGTGGATAAAAATTAAGGATAGTTTTGGATTTGCGTGTAACATTATTTTATTGGAGAATGTGTGGCTGAAAATAAGTTTTGAAAAAAATGATTTTTTTAGCTCAAACAAGCCCTTATTTATGGAATTCATGAAAGTTTATCATGCAAAGATCCCTATTTCCGTATCCAAAAATTCAGCCCCCGTTCGGCTCCCATTATTCCCCATTAAATTATAGTTCTTTTTTTCTCTTCTTATCAATCACACTTTTTTAATAAAATAATATTGCACGTAAATTCAAATTTTTTTTTTTTAACCACACATTCTCCAAAAGATTATTATTCTCTTATTATAATGTGGAGTAATGGGGCCAAACGGGCTTTCAATCTATGTAGCGTCCTTTGAAATTTAATTGGTGATTGATTACTGTAGGATAAAATAGTTGGAGAATC
>CAIGRQ010152495.1:0-18218 GCA_903798375.1 Fraxinus sp. D2006-0159
GTACAACAGATTCAATTGAGGCGCAAGCCTCTCAAGATTAGCCTCAAAAATACCGCCTCGAGGCATACAACATGAGACTCACAGTGAGGCGGGCCTCAAGAGGGTTTTTTCATACCATGTGAACAAGTGAAAAAGTACGGTTTGAAAGAGATTAGAAGATAATGGAAAGATGATTGTCAGAAGGCCTTTGATAAGATTAAGACAAACCTGCTCAACCCGCATGTACTTGTCAAACCAGAATCCGATCGCCCTAATCAAAGATGGTAAGGAGTAGCATCAATAAAATTCATAGTATGTAAGCCTCTCAGAGATCAGTAGGCATCTGTAGCATGTTGTAGCCGAGTGTTATTTGGGTTGTGTCCGTTACACCATGTACAATCATCTAGTCGAACTCATTGAGTAGAGATTTTTTGTTCGAACTTTGGGAACACAGTAGAAAGTCGTGAAGAGTTAAGTGGACAGATGTCCCCCCAATGCAGACGGTAC
This sequence comes from Fraxinus sp. D2006-0159, assembly GCA_903798375.1. NCBI lineage: Eukaryota > Viridiplantae > Streptophyta > Magnoliopsida > Lamiales > Oleaceae > Fraxinus > Fraxinus sp. D2006-0159. The sequence goes on from CAIGRQ010152495.1 coordinate 487, forward strand.
TTATGAACGGTTTGGGTATAAAGGCCAAGTCGTTACAAAAAAAAATGCGCATTTTTTTGTAACATCTAGGCCTTTGTACCCAACCCGTTAACTTACGTATTGTCCGTTCTGAGAGAATTTGAGCACATCTTACTCACGGATTTCTATCGCGTCCCCAGAATTCGAATCCTTGAAATTTCCCTTAGGAATGACTTAAGTTGAATCATGATACCTAAATCTCTCATTAGGTGGATGTTTTAAGCTTGAATCTTAGGGGACACGATAGAAAGTGTGGTCGCTATAAAAAACGGCTTGAGCACGAGGCCTGGGTCGTTACATAATATATACTTAGAATTTCACAAGCAACGGACCGTGAGAAAATCCTATATATTCAAGCAATTAGCTATGCTTTCAGCTATTTGTTTATCAATTTAGAACATCTAAATCATTTTCTATCTTGCATGATTTGAGAACCTTACTATATGTAGAAATTTCAATGAATGCTTAAAAACTACTCATCCATCCGTTGTTTTTGCAAATTGGATCATTAACTATACATGCATTCTGCTCGAGTTTATTATGCCCTTGTTTAGTTTAGATTAAAATAATAAAATCAGATTTTCGTAGATTTTGTTAAAAATTGATGAAATGTGTGGTTGAAAAGTTATAGGTTCCATAAAATATGTGGTTGAAATTAATTGTTGACTTTGATTTGAAATTAAAATCAGATTTTAATCTATACCAAACGGGGGCTATATAACATTTTAAGCATATTTAAGGATATAATAAATTCTATAATTTGAAAGTTTAATAATATCCAATTAATAAAAAAAGACTGCCAGAACAAAAGAATTCATCAGTTGAAAGTACTATAGAAACTAAAATGTGGGAAGATATAAAATACCATGAAAAGTGCTAAAGCAATGTCTTGATGCTAAGCTTGACACATTACTACGTGTGACAGACAGCACAATGATTAGACTGCGAGATACCAAAGGATAACCCTTTCCACAATTATATAGGTCATAGGAGAAAGAATACATCAATACATTGATTAGCCTACATACAATGCAGATGCCACACAACCTAATCATAGGTCAAACCTATATTTATTATTTTTGTACTGCCACCATATCACATTCTCCAGTCTGTTGCACCACCCATTTCGAAGCATCCAGCCTCCACATTTTAAGCATGCTTGGGACGTATTTATAAACTGTTTAAATTATAATTAGATAGAACTCATTGATTAGTACTTGCGGGTCCTCAAAATTTGTAGATAAAAAGTAGCTAGAGTGTTTATATATAGTTTATAAACATGAGCCAAACATAGGCTTACACTCAATAATTTCCCATTCAAAATTCAGTTAATCATTAGGACTTGAATCGACTGTTCTAAACAGCATACTAAAGCACAACCACATCTGCCATTCCACCATTGGTGCTATTCAACAGCACTTATTCATACCCATTAAACCATACTGATACTAAAGACTTGGGCACATACTACATCACATTAGCCATCTACCATCCAATGACAAAGGACATCATCTATGAAGCACATAAACTCCTAGTAGGGCATGATATCCGTGTCCAACATGTGACGTACGGTCGCTCACACTTCTTGAACACTTCAAGACAGTAATGCATCCAACATGCAACGTGCTGTCATACTAATATCTGGTACTATAAGGGATACTTTCGGGACACTCAAGCACATAACCAACATACCATGTGAAGTGTCCTGTATTGTTCCTATTCTCTCTAGTTTAACATGCGAGAAACATGTTCTCAACACGCCAAGGACAAGGAAAGTGCCATTTTCTAAATTTGAATTAGAGAAACTTTTGATTATCAGAACATTCGTCTGATAAAGTCAAAATAAAGTGAGAAAAGTTCAAAGAATTTCATGTTGATTTTTTTTACATCTACTAATATACATTTTTCTTTCCCAGGTAGTAATGATACAATGGTAACAAATGGCACTTCATATGATTTAAAAGATTTCACCAACAAAAACCAAAATTAAAAATAATATTGATTTTATTGAGAAAGTACGAATATAAAGATATAATATGTTCACGTACATCTTTAAAGAAATTAAGTTAACATGTTAGCGTCTCTATGTCCATCTTTTCAGAAACACTAGATATCCTAACAACCAACTTCATGAGCTTCTAATTTCAAAGACACCAATTTGACTTGAGAGCCAAAAAATTCTAATGGAGAGAAGCACGTCAATATAGAAACCACAATTTAAATAAATACCATCCTCACCCATTCTTGCTTGTTTGATAAAAATTATATAGCCACTGATACAATATTTTTTACTATTTCATATATAGAATCATAATTTCAAATGAGAGAATCAACTTGCTTCTAAACTTCTTCAATTTTTTCACTGCATTTCAGAAAGTTATTTAAATTTTCCGCTTACATTTCCACAGAACTCATCAAGAAGTTAAACTTTGAACCATACTAGGTATGAACAATTTCAGTATCTAAGGTTCATTACTCCCACAATCATTACATGATACCATTTGTAATACCAATTGCTCTGAAATTCAAATTTTGCAACCAAGAAAAGAGGGATACACAGGCCAACTAAAATATGTAAGATTCCAAAAAGCACAAGACAATAATTTAAAAAGTACATGAAAACGAGAGGGGGAGAAAGGGAGAATTCATCATACATTAACTGATGCGCAAGCCAAAATTTACAATTTTATACCGTGAAAATCTTCCCTATGATGAGTACTGCAGAAGATGTACTTAAGTTTTATTAGATCAATAATCATAAAATCTCCATATTTGTTGATTTAGAGATGGTAAATTTTAATTCAAAGAAGCATATCTATAGCTCAAGAGATTCTCTGATAAACAGGACAACATACAAATCAACAAAGACTCAAATTTCTCATCCTCCCTTTTCCCTAGAGTACTTCTGATGGAAAAATAAAAATATGCCTTGGAGGGGAAAAAAAAAAGTAATTTAAATTTTATTTTGATCAACCCTTAATTATCACTATCAAGTTGTAACCAAAGTAGATCAATGAAACCATTACATGACATGAACACAAAAGAGAAAGCCATAGCTTCTTTGTGCTAGTCTTTCCAGTTTTGCTGCTCTTTCTTTTTCGGGTCTATACCAGATGAGAAATATAGAAAGCCCTAGATGGCAGGTCCTCCTTATGATGCTACATATGGCTGTCCAAAGTGCAAGAGGTAAACTCGGACGCGGATAGGATAGGATTGTTTTAAATAAGATTAGATTCGATACTAATGTGGTTAAGATATATCAAAAGTTCCATTTGATTTTAATTCGTCACAACCATAAAACAGGAACAGGATTTTCAGAATGTAAACCACTTCAAAAATTAATCAAGATTACACTTAGAATGAACTTTCCACCCAAATTTCTCTCATCTTCTCTCTTATACTATTCTCCTCTCTTTCTCTCTCTCTTGCTTTCTCAAATAGTCTTGCCTAGCCCTCCAGGAAAAGGCTGACAACCTCACCATCCTTATGAAAGACCTCCAAGCTAACTCAGTTGATGTTAAAGATACTTTAGCTACCACTAGTGAATTGATGCATATTTTCAGATATCCATGCAATCACAAGGAATTAAGAACTCATCATTAAGACAACATGTTAGGCACTCAACAAATTTTAGAGGTCTTAAGAGGTCCTGAGCAAGTCAATTACTCATACCTTCATTGCCTACTTATCAGGTCACCTGCATAAGCAGCATTCAGGCTGATGAACTCTCTGATGGTTATGCCTCTAGAGCACCGATGACCATGCCTCAGAGAAATTAGTTCACAGTTTGCCTAGGCATACCTCTCGACATCAGGAACACCTTGGTCAACACCAAGATGACCACATCAACCCTCACCATGTACCCACCAAACAAACACATTAGCCACAACATAAAAGGGCGTTGGTGGTGTCAACAGGAAAATCAAACTAGAAGCACCATAATTTGATGGTCAACTTGATCCGAGCTTGATTGGTTTGATGTAATTGTAATTTGAGTTCTATGGCATGAAAAACACCCATGGTGTTCATTTTGCAAGAATAGAGCTCATAGGGTCTGTCTAATGTTATTGAGAATTTGTAATACATCGCACTGAGTGCTTAGTTCAGGGCTCTATACCTTGTGGGCTGAAATAAATTAGTGTTGAAAGAGAACTATGTATCCACCTACCGTAAGGATCATTTGTTAGAATGTAGACCTTCAACTATAGACAGGGTTCTCCTACTATTAGTGAGTACAAGACACACTTTAAGATATTAACGTTCCAATGATGTTGCCATCTCTAGTAACAGGTTTCCTTCGTTCCCATTAGGCCAGCATCAACACCCCCTCAAGGTAAGCTCTTTACTAAGAGTGTAATAATGTCATATTCATAAAATTATTGGGGCTCTGCCACCCATGAGAGATATTGCATGCCATTAATTTCGGGATAACGGGAGCCTAACCTTCCCCAATAGAGAGACTCCAATGGGGAGAGCTAACTTGACGCTAAAAGATCTATTCATCGTAGTCTTAGCTCGTCTTGTATGTATTTTACTCACTCCAAAGTAGGATGGATCAAGAGGAATTTGCAGACAGTTGAGCCATCAACAAAATCAATGTTTTCTGACTTCATTTATTCTAAAATCAAATTGTTTTGGTATGATTAAATAGACAGGTTTTAATGATTTGATGTAATTACATTTATTTGAAATACCATTTAAGTTACTTACAACAATAAAAATGGAACTGGGATTCAGTGACGTAATATGCTCATACCAACTAGAATTATAGAAGAAAGAAGAGAGGACAATTGGATTGAAATTAGAGAGAAAATATTGTTTATTCAATTCATCAAAAGCCTGTCTAATACAAAAACATAACCCTCTTCGTATGGGATTTAACTTGACAGAATTTAAGTAGGAAGCATAATAAGGAAATAAAACCTAATTTGACTCAAAATATAAAATTACAATAAGTAAAAGTAACTCTAAACTTCTTTAATAAAATATCTTTATTATCTCCATCATTCAGTTTGTACCAACTTTAAGAACTAATCAGAATCAGAATTACAAATAAACTAATTATGTCATACAAATTCCATTCATTTTACTCTCTCTTCTTCTATTCTTCTCTCTTTCTATTTCCTACTTTCTCTTCCGCTTTTGCATTGGACTTCCACATGCCATAATTAATTTACGGTCATTTGAAAATTGATGTGAACAATTGAATGTAACAGGCTAGACACAGCCTATCCTCGTGATTTTAGTTCAGAAAATTAAATATATAAAGGAAAAATCATTGGCATCTTCATTTTCAATAAAAGGCTAGCAAATTTACATGATGTAGTCTGAACTTACCGCAGATCTTGATGCATGGCCAGAAAGCAATGCAACATCTAGCAACAGAAGGCAAATACGAAGAGCCGTCCCCTGCATGCCACCATATAGAAGATTACCAGCAAAGACAACTTCACGAACCATAATAACTTCTCTTGAAATGAATTACCTCATCAATGGGTTCAATGGTCTGATACAAAGCATCCAAATATGAATACGATTTCGCGTAGTCGTGAAGATGGAACCAGGTAACTGCCTGAAATCAGATTCAGGCATGCTTGAATAAAATAAATACAACAATATTATAAATCTAACTAAGCACTACCGAACTTCAAGTGAACATACTATGTTAAACATTGCCACTGAAGTGTCAAATTCATCATTGTAAACAAGTGGTGAACTAGAAACTCCTTGTGCCATACTATTACTTCTTTTTCTTCCGATTGTGTTTTTGCTTTCGGCGCTGTTAATTGCTTCCGTCTGTACTCCAGAAGCAACAGCAAGCTCCTCGCTTCGTCTCTAAATGAGGACAAAGAATCAATGAAGTATAAGCATGAATAATCAATTTACAAATAGCATGCTCATTAGAAATTAATAACAACATTTCAGGACGAACGGTAGGTGAATGTTTCATCCACCCCCCCTGACCCCCTCTCTCTGACCCTACAGACATGCCCACTTTGGGTAAAGTAGAAACTAACGGTAGTTGGTTGAATCCACAGAAATCTATAAGGGTATTACACGCATTATTATGCATACGTGGGTGCATAGATTTTTTATATTTTGTATAATACGAAAAATCATGAGAGGAAAATGGTGATGCGTAACTCAGAAAGAGAGAGAATTGGGTATTGGACACAGTTCAACGGATTATAGAAGTGAAAAAAGGGGAGCACATGCATGGTTATCATTATTTTCCAAGTTATGCAAATTTTATCAGAAAACATAAAACATTTGTGCATTTATCTGGTAGTTGTATGAAGAAATTAAACATATTGAAAGTGCAACTTTCCACCACGTTCTTTTTGTAACTTTATTTTGTATAATTACAATAATTCATAAATACAAGGAAGCTAACATTTCACATTGCCAAAGCTTTCATGAATTAATATGCTACAAAAATCCTTACATATTCTGAAGATGGGCTGGATGAAAAGTTATGTAGCAAATGACAGAAGCAAAAACAAAAAGGAAAGAACAGAATCTTTCAAAGAAGACAAACATCTTAAAGTCCAGGCAGAGGCATTCCCACATCCAAAGATCCCCAATCTTATAAGAATCCACATAATGCATCAAGAAACATGTCCCACTAACTTAGCCTCTGTTTGGCAAAATTTAAAAACCATTTATATATGGTCAAACTTCACTTTCAACCACATATTCCATTGGACCCAAAAATATTATCCACTTATCAACCTCTTAAATTCTATCTATTTAGAAATTAAGGGTGCACGTGGTTGGTTGTTTTCAAGCTGTTTTCAGTTTTCAATTTTTCCAAACACTTGGTTCTGGGATTTCATAAAATGCATTTTCGGAAAAAAGGATAAAATTATAACATAAAACTCAAAAACACATTTTTTTTCGTTTGAAGTGTTTTCAGTGAAAATTTTGAAAACACTCAAAATATGGAAAACAAGAGTTTAAATAAAATTTTATTTAAATAAAATTAAAAAATATAAATATAAAATTTCAACAAATAAATTTAAAAATTCAAAAAAAATTAAAAACCAACAAAATAAATTATAAAATTATATAATAATAAAAATTCCTTAAAAAAAATCAAAATTTGATATTTAAAATAAAAATAGTTCAAGCTTTTAACGATTATTTATATAAAAACTTTAAAAAATTATTTACGTGAATACAGATAAAATATTCTTAATTCACATCACAAATTTTCATTTTTGTTTCCTATACTTTGAACTCACTTTAATATTTGTTTTTATTTTACTTTTGTAATGAAAAAATATTGTAAGATTTACCAACTTTAAAATGTGTATATTACAAGATGATATATTAACATAAAATTATTTTATTTTACTAAGGGCATGTTTGAGTCCCATTTTTTCTGTTGAATGTAGTTTGGAATAGCAGATTGATGGAGAATGTGTGGTTAAAAATAAGGAAAAATTTTAGGTTTGCGTGTAATATTATTTTATTGAAGAATGTCTAGTTGAAAAGAAAAGAGAGAAAAATATATTTTTGAAAAAATGGGGATCAATCTAGTATTTAATAACAAATTTCATTAAATTCATAAATATTTTTTTTACAAATTTCAAACCAAGCATGCTTTCTAGTTTTCTGTTTTAAGAAATATTTTTCAAAATGAAAAATCAAATGCATTTTTAGCAATTTTAAAATAGACTCTCAAAACAAAATATTAAAAAATGAATTCAACTCAAAACTGAAACACAAACCAAACGGGGCCATAAACCGTTTATAAATTCTTCCCAAATGGAGGCTTAGTAACATGTCACATCCAGTTAAACAAGAGGGCCTCTAATAATTAGGCTTCTCCTGACGCCACACAATAAAGAAGTAATGTCCCTTGTAAAAATAATTATAAACATATCCCTAAAGCACCAGAATAATAAACAGTAATGTTGGGGGTTTCACATACAACTTTATAGCATATCATCTTTGTTCTGGTTGTTTCTAACAATGTGGAACATAGTCACCTATAACAGCCAGTCCGATGAGATCCCCCAAAAAGTTTAATGTAAAAACTTGCTATCACCCAAAAATATGTTGAAAATCCCAAACAAGGCTTCCTTGTTATATCTGCAAAAAGACATTCCACTGCATTTCAAGGATATTTCTAATCTAAAATTGAAGAAGTGCGACATAGCATGTGCCAAAGGAAACTAAACCAGGTGCTCTACTAACAGGTCTGCATGCTCAAAAGTATACCAACCACCTTGATCTACTAGGAAAACACCATTGATTTTCAAGTTAGCATGATCTAACATATTTTCACTCAAGTGAGCGCCTAGCATATTTTTTTCACATAGGAACCTACTTTCTTCCTTTATCCTATCTGCAAACAGAAGTGTCAAAAGGATGTAGAACACTCAAACATTTTGCACCTCCTCAGAATGTACCATTACTTTCTCTATCAATAGTAAGAAAAACAATGCAGTAGATTTTGCCACATACATATCATTGAAGGCAGATGTGACATTATCCAAATGCAAATCAGTACACGTGTTGAATAAACAAAAGGTAAGATAAGCAAATATCTTGTAACCTCAAACCTTAACATCTTCAAGAGCTTCGATAAGCCTTTTAGGGTCTGAAAATCCATTTTGAAAGTTTTCTGCAATTGCTATGTTATGAAGAACCTAAAATAAAAACATGATAACAGATTAGCAATAAAAGAAACAACAGAAACAACAAGCTATAAATAAGATGAATAGTGGAAATTATACAAAACAAGGAATTGGAAATATAGTATCATCAGCTAAAAAATTATGAGATTAACCATTTACGGACTTTAATGCGTGTGCTATGTTAGAACAAGATATGAGAGCCGGGACTATAGCTGTCTTTTTAATTGCTTTTAGGGAAGAAAAAGATCAGTCATTCAAACAGATGAAGCGATCCACCACTATGGAGGGAATATTTTTTTTCTCCTGGAATGTATTTTTTGCAGCAACGTTGATAAATATGCATGTATAACCAACATTAACATAGCCTTGGAAGAAAATCAGAAAAAAGTGAAAGTGGGAAAGCAATAGGAAAAAAAAAACACTCAAGCAAAATAATGTTTTAACATGTCAGATATTGACAATTGCAACCAAACTTCTAAACTCGACTTTGTAAAATATTTTTCCACGTCAAATGTAATAGTTTACCAACAAAAATTAAAGTTAATTAAAATGTACATTAAACAACAAGATGGCATAAAGTTTTTCATTATGGAGAATTATATCTCATGTAATTAATACTCTGAAAACAAAGAAATCTATAACAATAATTCACTGAAAAAAAAAAATGATGCATGTGCTTGTATAAAAATTCAAATTTATAGCTGACAACGAACGCCAGCAAGTTAACAATGAACAAATAAAGAAGAAGAGAAAGAGAATTTAGAGGGAGACTTGTAATTGTATTCAATGATAGAAGAAGTGTCTATTACAATCAAAGAGCCTCTATATATAGAGTCTATACTAGGATTAATAAGGAAATCTAGAATTTTCCTCTGTAAAGGAAACAAAATCAATTGCCTTACAAACACAATAACGGAAAATACTATAAAATCCCAATTGCTTTAATTTCTTCTACGCCTAGGATATGCTATTTATGTTGCATCAATAGCCCTACTCTCTAATGAAACGCATTGGAAACAATACTAAAGTTAGTGCAGTATAATACGATGTGATCAACAGGGATGATTTTAAAACTCAAAGAATGAAAAACAGATGCAGATATAGTCAGCAAAATTATCATTCAAAACGTAATGGTTTTTTACTGGAAAAACAGAAATGATGAAGTTCTCTAAAAAAAAATTTTATAAAACTTGGATGACCTTCTATGTTTATGGTACTTAAGTGTATCAAATGACAAAATATCTGGGAGATGAACATAGAGGAAACGAGCATATTAGGATGGGATGCATGTGTGGCCATACTAAAATGGATAAGATAAGATATGAGAAGATATTTCAAATCTTCAATACACAGAGGTGGAAACGATAAAGGATAATGTAAGCGAAAGACGATTTAAACATAGACCTAAACATGGCCTGAAAAAACATATGCAATTGACGTGGTGCAAAAGTAATATTTCCATCAGGAAAACACCTATTTCCTAGACATAATCCAAGAAGAAGTGCTATGTCAAGGAAACCAGACAATTTCCAACAATAAACTCTCGAGGTCTTCCGTCTCATAGCAGACTAAGTAAAAGAACACACATAAAAGACGTCAAAGACTAACAAAAGAATTTTACATAGTTACTTGCAACAATCTACAGTAGACTCAAACTCATTTTTTTCAACGCAATCCAATCTCAAACCCACAATGTCAATGAGTGGGTTAGCATCTGACATGCTTTAGATCAGCTAACTTTGACCAGCCTGAACTCAAATAACCTGCCCACTCGCTACTCCTATTTGGCATAAACTAACAAATCAATAGCTTGTCTAATGAGACATCACGTGATATATTTTGAATTTTCAAATAATGAACCAAGACAATAATCCAATCATGAAATATTGCCTGCACAATCTGGTAGCCTGTATGTACCAGCTGAAATTAGTTTGCAGGTGACTCGTGTGTCTGTCATACATTGACCACCATGCCTTAATCACATGAAAATCAACTCTGTCATGTGTTATGTCAATTACCTCCAGCTCTATTGATATACACTAAACAAGAAAGCCAACCCAAACCTTATTTTGCATGGCCCAAAGAACTTGGATCTACATGAAGTGGAAACTTGAAAATAGAAATTTCATGTGTCCTACTTTTGCTAACCCAAAGAAAACCATTTATTACTTGGAATGCCGTTCAAGAACTTCCTTAGAAAAAGAGTATAAATAACAAATAGGTTTCTCCTAAACCAAATTTCTAAAAATTATATGATCGATGTTCACAACTGAGCAGGAAACATCAGTTGCACACTAAATTTCCATGGTGAAAGCATTCAGATCTCCGACGCCTGTCTAGGATGTAACAATTATTCGTCATCAACTACCCCCCAATCGCACAATAGGATAGTTCTTATGGTACCAGACTTCTTTCAAACTTTTCTATGAGAAGCCTTAGTCAATCTTCCGTAATTTCAAAATTACCCCCAATCTTAAAGATGATAAATTTCTCATATGTACCAGAAACTCGGACAATTTTAAGGGAGTAAATGTAAGGTAGAATTCTAGCTTTCGACTTGTGAGTTTTCCGTCTAACTCGCCCAGTCAAATTGAGGATCAAGTTGATCAAGCAGAAGCTCAATTTTGAGGATCGAGTACGAGGTCAAGTTGATCAATTAGGGAACGTTTGGCCTGGATGGCCATTGAAGAATTAAATGGACATTATGTGAATTCTTGAGTACAATTTTTTTCTTCTTGGCCCTAGAGAAAATGGTCTTTTAGAGAAAATTTACATTTCATCATGTACTAAGATTCCACAACATTTTAAAACTATTGACAAAACCGAGTTGCCACACCTCAAAACACGGGCCTAAACTACATTTCAAGTGTCAACCATTGTCTTACAATCCCAGACAAAGAAGCCAGGCACAATGATAGTGAAATATAAGATTAGCTCTTCTACCAAGTACCCATAAAGTCATAAAAAGGCAAACTAAGAGGCATAAGAGAAAAATAAGATATGCTGGCTCTAAAATGAAGTACCATACATTGCTCCTGTAGCAACTTTAAGAATATGATTTCTCCAATAAGAACAGAAATACTATTTGTTTATGTCTCAAGTCATTAAGCACATTTCAGTTGAACCCAAGTGTAAATCCCTAAGATGCAATAGCAAATAAATCAGCTCCAACCCCGACTGGAACAGAAATAAATATAAAACTTGGACTCAACACCGAACAATACAAAAGAGATTATTCATAATCCAGAATTCAGAAATAAACCACCTTAGGATCGTTCTCTTTTAACCGTAAGAGCTCATTCAAGGCTTTCACACAGTCCGCAAACTTTCCCGCTTGGAAGCGCAAGGTAGCCTCCTTAGCGAACCCAGCAGTAACTGACATAGCAAAATCGTCTACAGACACCGTCCCCGCAGCAGCTTCAGCATCTCTACTCGCAATTGGCAATGACGAAGATGTTGTTGAATCCATTCGCGCACAGATCGAATTAATCACCCCCTATAACTGCAATAAAATGCACTGTAGTTGAAGAAAAATCCTAGCTTCCCTTAGTTAAACAACCCGCTCCGTTACACAAAAGATTCACATTCGAATCTGAATTCAAATTAAACCCTAGATGTACAAAATCAAACAGAGTGTATGCAAAATAGAAATGATATATACTCAAATGCTTATCGGTGGATTGCGATGAGTCGATTTAGAGAGAGCTTTCCCAAATGGGGGAGAAACTGCGCATATAGAGAGAAAATCTGGAAGAGAGAGACGACAGGGGTGATGCTTTTTACAGGGCTTTACTTCACAAGGCGAAACAGGTATGCAAGACTATCTATTTTTAAAGAATATATTCTATCCAAAAGGTATTTATAAATTTTTAGAAGAGTTAAAATATTGAAGCACTGAAACAATCTCTTTATATTTATTAATTAATTTTACTATTCTCAAAAAATATTTATTATTTTTTTATCTAGAAATGGCAAAAAAATTCGCTCAATCCGATACATGTAGCCTCGCCCCGAATGAAGTCGAGATTACCCGTCTAATTGGGTAAATAGGGCGGGTACAGGGCGAGGATCATTCTCTCGAAGTGGGTACGGGACTTGTATGGAAAATATAGTTTCCGCACACTACCCGTTTCGTTTCAAGTTAATTTCAAATTTAAGTTTTTTATCAAAAAAAATAATAAATTTATCATCATTTTTAAGGAGAACCCGTCCGTCCCGCTTTAACCTAGTATGTGGATGGGGTAAGGTAATAAAAATACCCGACGGGATGGGAGTGGGAATGGACGACCCGTCCCATACGCGCCTCGTTGTCATCCCTATTTTTATCTTTTATTTTAACTCATTTTTCTTTATATTATTTTATTTCTTTCCTACATTGAAAATTGAATCTTTTTTAATACATTTAATTATAGGGAGTGACTCTCTAAATTTGGAGAGTCAAACTCACCCTCTAAATTAAAATGTTAATTTAATGAGTCTCTTGGAACATAATTTTAAATATTGACTCTTTAAAATAAAGAGTATTTCATGTTTTAAGAGTCTCTTGTAGATGAGCGATATTGTCAGCGTGAAATTTATTTTCATGAAAATTGCGGCACAGTATCAAATTTTTCATTTACTTGCAAAACTTTGCCTAAATCTGTCATTTGTGTCATTCACGGTACATTTAAAAAATTTGCACATAGAGTCCAATGAAACCATTAATTGACTCGAAAAATTGACTTTGACCAATTTTAAAAGGGTTAAAATAGTAAATTTAAATTAAAATAAAACAAAAAATCAAAAAGTTATTCACCCTACGCCCCTTTGAAAATCAGTCATTGTCACCGTCACCGTCACCGCCACAGCTACCTAACGTAGGCACGATCGTCGATGACACCAACGCCGATGGTCAATTCTTGTAGCAACCAAAATTCAGCCGAAGGATTTGGTGAAAAAAAAGTGAGAAGAAGACTCCTTATCAAGAGAGAATTTTAAATATGACCGAAGCAAGAATAGAAATTATCACTGCCCTTAAGTTTCATAGAGCCAGAATTAAAAAAAGCCCAAGAAATGGAAAATTAGCCATTAATGGAATGTGTAATTATATTACCACCACTCAATTTACTTACTACAATATATAATAATCGCACCACAATTAAAACTTATTTTTAATAGATACAACACAACAAATTTACAACTATACTTTTAATTAAAAAAAAGTATAGTATTGTGGTGTACTCATCATCCTAATAATATCCCTATTTTTCGCATCCTTTCAACTGGATATTTTCATTGCAATGAAAAGATTTACTGAAATTATTTTTTCTTAATTGTCCCAAACTATATCCAGGGCACATCCTCCTACCAGAACCAAATGGCAAAAGCTCGAAATCTTGCCCCTTAACATCAATATTTTTCCCAACAAATCTTTCAGGACAGATTTCGTTTTGATTTTCCCAGATTTCAAGGTCTCTTCCAATCATCCATACATTTACAAGAACTCAAGTTTCTTTCTGAATGTAGTATCCAGTTATGAGTTACCTTACAGTCTTCGCGTGCTAGACGAGGTATCAACATTAGTGCCACCGAGTTTAGCCTCATAGTTTCATTAACAATGGCTTCAATGTAAGGGAGGGGGAGGAGAAACATCAAAATTGATTTCCCTCAACTTCTTCAAGTATATGGGACTGTGTTTTTGAAGGGTTGCATTATTCACCAAGATAGGTAGATACTTTTATGGTGTTTGATTGTCAGNTAGTTTCATTAACAATGGCTTCAATGTAAGGGAGGGGGAGGAGAAACATCAAAATTGATTTCCCTCAACTTCTTCAAGTATATGGGACTGTGTTTTTGAAGGGTTGCATTATTCACCAAGATAGGTAGATACTTTTATGGTGTTTGATTGTCGGTAAAATGGAATAATTGGCTTGAAGAAGACTCAAATAGAAAAGAACATGATTGTGGTGTATTCTTAAAAAAATGTTTATGTTAAGAATTTATATAAAATTGTGGGTAATTAAGTAATTCTATTTAAGGTGATTTAAGTAAATAAAAAATTGATTAAAATTATGGTGTAACAAGTAAGTTTTGTTGTGGTAATATAATTATCCTAATGGAATCTACTTCTCAAAAAACCTGTGTAGAAAATAAGCTTAATTGAAATCTAGGAAAAAAAAATTCAAGAATTTATCCAAAAGAAACCCAAGGGAAATTTGCCCACACCACCCAACGCGAGGCACATATGCCGGTACTACTCAAGAAACTCATCAAAACTTCCACCACCATTATCAAACCCATCAAGAAGAGTGATGCTTTGAGTACGGGCAATTTTTTCACAGGGGATTTACAGGCAAGACACACGGTGGGGCTCGAACAATTTTTTTTTTTAATACATGTGGGGCTCGTCCCCTTGTGAGGGGCCTGTAAGGCCCCTGTTAAAACTACCAATGTACATAGGGAATTAGCCCATCAAGAAACTTTAAAACTCCTCTGTCAAAATTCCCACCACCCAATCTCCCATCATCGTCGTGTCCAATTTCCAATTTAACTTCTGAAATCGAACAAAAAGGTGAAAATGAATGGCAATTTTCTAGCAATTATTTCATCCATGGCAATTTGCAACTCTTCCCACATCTCAATAGTCCTTCACCTACAAATTTCTAAAATATGCTTTGGCTGGCATTAATAGGGTGGAGTAGTGTAACTTTTGGCCAGTGGTTCTGCTGTATTATAGTGTTTGTTTTTAGGGTGGGGAGTGGGGAGTTTTGGATTTGGTTTTTGATATTTTTTATTTTATTTTAATTCAAAATTACTATTTTACCCCTTCTAAAACTGGTAAAAGTCAATTTTTTTAGTCAATTGACAGTCAAACTAACGATTTCCATTCATTCGGACTCTAGATGCAAACTTTTTAAAGGTTTGGTACTTGAGTGTCACAAATTAAAGGTTTGGACAAAATCTACAATTAAATGAAATATTTGGTATTATGACTGCAATTTTCCCTTTATTTTTTTGGGAAAAGAAAGTCTTATTTTTAAGCTTTTTTTTTTTACAAAAAATTATATAATAATTCCTTGTAAGTTATTCAAAAATTGGAAATATATTATATTTTCATTGAAAAAGATTTTTTACATTTCTTGTTTTGATAGAAGGTAGACATTATACCTCGACAAATTTGTCCGGTAGATGAATTTTAATTTACAAATAGCTTAAATGAGATATGTACAATGCATGATAAATAATTTCATAGCCTTTTTGTAGACATTACATTAAGAACAACTCGGACACTAACAAACACTAAACTTTTTAAGCTTAGTCAAACATGCTCTTATATTGTTAAGAGTATGGTTTCTTACACTTCTCTATTTTTTATCCATTAAACATTTTTCGTCATTTAATTATATTTTTCGCTACGAGAAACATTTTTCCCACTATTTTTCTATTGTATGGAGAAATATTTAGGGTGTGTTTGAGTGACATTATTTTGGAATAGTAGATTGATGGAGAATGTGTGGTTGAAAAATAAGAAAAAGTTATTGATGTAATGAAAAATATTATTTTATTGAAGAATGTGTGGTTAAAAATAAGTAGAAGAATGAGAATGTAAATTTTAATGTAGACCAAACATGGGCTTAGCATATTAAGCCTACTACAGTGAGTCGACTTCAATGATATCAATCTAAACTGTTGCTTATTGTTCACTTTATTTTATCTTGATAGATAAGTGTTACCGTGATCATAAATAAATTTATTCAAATTTACCTGTGAATATCAAATATTACAACTTGTGGGGCATCAAAATATTATCTTGTCTCGAAATATTAAGATATTGAACATGAAAACTCGATGTGCAAAGAAGAACCGACCTCACCTATTGTCGTCGGTTTTTCTTCTAGTTTGACATCGATCTAATATGATCCTAGACCGACCACTGGTACGGCTCTCTTTGGATGATATTTGAGAGGATTACGATGCTAGAAATAGATCAAGAAAGCTAGAGAGAGAGGTCATACCATATTTGGGTTAGGTGATCTTATCTTTCATTTTGAAATTATTTTTATAAAGAACTTTTTGTCATGTTTAATAGTGTTTAATGATGACTAGCATTACAGCTACTTTGTGTAGGGGTTATAATTGAATTCTTCAATTGACGCAAGTGATTTACGATTCAGGGGGAGTTGTGCTATTGTCCTCCTCCTTTTCCTAGCCTTCATAGAGATCGTACGGCTCAATTCATCGAGAAGCCATGACACGATCAGCTGATTTGTGGCACTCCAGTCAGCCAAATGAGCATTTTGGGATTTTGAATTTTCTACATTGTTGACGTTGTGATTATATTGTGAATTTTTTTTTTTCACGAGTGAGGATGACCTTGTGCATTTAAGCACCTTCTAAGCTTAGCTAAACATGCTAGTGGCACATAATCAAGCCTAGAAAGTAAAACATTAATCCATTCACCCAACCATTAGGTAAGCTCAATGATCGAGCTGGACAAATCAAGCTTAGTAGACTTAAATTTGCCGCTCAGTGTGGCCAAAAAATGATTAGTCAATTATGGGTATGAAGTACCCAATCAGCTTATTAACGAAATAAAAAGAAAACTATGTTATTAAACAAGTTTTCATCTTCATTTTTGATTTAAGAAAAAATTAAAAGATGTCACACGTTTTCTATAACGTGAATTTATATCGCAAGTGTACAGTGTCAAGTTTTGTAATATAGTGATGAAATTAAAGTGTCGAACTCACAGGGATTGATATTGATATTGATATCTACTGAGTACTATAATTATGTAGTTTTCACTTTATCTGGACAAGCAAAATGGGATGATGTTATGATTTTTATCTAATAATGATAAACTTAAATTGGCAATTAAACAAATGCAAAATTCAACGAAGTTATTTGATTATAAAATTCTAGGGAATGATTTCATCGCACTTTCGACAATATTTTTCAACCTAAAATTACTAACTCAATCAAATCTCTCTTAATTTATAGGCAAGAACCCTAATTTAATTATATCCCCTCTCTCGAGTGCCGGCTAAAATTTATTCCTACAATTTAATTCCAATATCTCTATTCCGAATT